>JAPMOQ010010648.1:1548949-1564119 GCA_026543055.1 Argiope trifasciata | reverse complement strand
TGAAGGAAAATGTTAGCTAAAGCACTTGAAAAAGCTGTACCCATTGTACCTTTAACCTGTTTATAAAAATCAATACCATTAAATATATAATTTTCGGTAATATTAAAATTGCATAAAGCCAGCCAGTCATTTTTCTTAATTACATTTTCATTTAAATATTCATAATATATATGAGTACAGACATTTATTAATTTCTCATGGGGCAGGTTGGTGTATAAATTTTCAAAGTCAAAAGTATTAATTTTATAAATTTTGTTTATAAAGGTATCCCAATGGGTACAGCTTTTTCAAGTGCTTTAGCTAACATTTTCCTTCATTATTACGAGAAAAAAATAATTAATAATTACTTAATAAACGGTTGGCGATTTATTGATGATTTAATTTTGATTAACTTAGATAATACCAATATTGTTACTAACTGCTATCCTAAAGAATTAACTTTAAAAGAAACAAATAGTGATAATCTTGAGGATCAAAATTGCTAATGAAAAAACAATAGTCGGTATTTATGATAAAAGAGACGAATTCAAATTTAATATAATTAAACTCTGTAATTATCACTCTAATCTTAACTCTAAAATTTTCAAAAATGTAATTTTCTCACAATTTAATAAAATTAAAACAATTTGTAATAACAAAATTTCTTTTATAAAAGCAACAAATAGTTTTATTAAAAATTTAAACAATAATGATTTTCCCAAAAACTACTGTAATATCAATATTTTAATAAAAAAAGAAATAATGAAATATTAGTGAAATAGATGGCGCTAAAAAATCACATTTATGTTTAGTTGCACGGTGTTGTTGTTGTTTTTAAGGAATGGCGGATACTAGAGGACAGGTCAGCGAACTGATTTTCTTAATTTTGTCATTAATTTTGATCTTTCTTATATGGTTTTACCTTTTGTATATATATTTGTTTCATTTGTTGATGTTTTGCTTTGTTTTTGTCTTTTGCTGTTGGAATCGGTATGTCTCTTTTGCTTTCATCTTCGGGGGATTTTCGGGCCACGAGGCGACAGTACTTTTGGCCATTGTCCATCGACGCCTCACAGAAAAAATTCCCTGTTTAAGAATCCTTGCTTGAAAGTGGCTCCTGACGAAGTTTTCAGGCAGGATTCCTTTTTTATTGACTATTTTTACTGACTATTTTTTTCTAATGATTTTTCTATTGATTATTTTGATTAGGTTATCTTATTTTGTTAATTAATTTATTTTCATTTGCATTTTAGTTGTAGCTGCATTTGCGCTCTCTAAATACAATGATTGATTTAAAAACTTTTAATTCTTATAACTTGTTTAATCAGTAATGATTTTTAGTTCCGGTTCCGGTTTGGTTTCGTTGCCGTAGTTACTTCTGTTTCGTTTAAATAACTCTTTGAATATAGCATTGTAGATTTATTTCATTATTTGGTTCTTATTCATTTACTTTTCATTATTAGGTTCTTATTCATTTACCTTTCTTTTTGTGAACTTTTGCGTGTAATTCTGAATTGAGTTTTAATTTCGATTTCGACCTAGTTGGTTTCATTTTAATTTTGTTGATCAAGAAATGGATTTTGATTGTTTTAATAATTTTATGATTATATATATATATATATATATATATCAATCCAAATTAATTTCTAATTTTTATCTTAATTTAGCTCATAGTAACTTCACTCTAAAATATTCTCTTATTTCCTGATCCGATTCCATTTCTCTACTTAATTAATTCAAGAAATGCTTTGTAAAGTTCTTTAGTCAGCTATTCTCACGGTGAGAGTGAACGATAAAAATTGCTGTCTTCACAAATACTTTTCTAAAAAGATGCCTGTGTTTCCCATCACACACACACACACACACACACACACACACATAGGGGAGGGTGTTTAATTATATCTGTAAATCTAAATTAAATCCTGATTAATTTTCTATGTATGTGTGTTTGCGTGTGTAATGAAAATATAATATAAATCCTGATAAATAACTAAAGTCTTATCTTAATTAAATTCATATTAACTTAATTCTAAAATGTTTTCTTATTCCATTCCACCTTTTTTTATTTAACTAGTGCTACACGAATTCTATATAAAAGCCTAAACTAGCGGTTCCCACATTCCGAGTAAAGGGATTAAAATTTGCCCAGGCAAGCAAATTCTGTTATCTCCTAAATGGACACGTGTAAAGAAATCCCTATCAGAATCTCTTAGTATGAAACCAACGATGAAAATATTTTTCGCTTTTGCGTTGTGCTGTGCATTGATGCCGTTTCTTCCTTCTGCATAAATTATGCCTCCCAGATGGAATAAAATCAGAGTTTAAAAATTCAAAGCGTTTTCTTTCTTTTCGAAGTGCCCGAAAACATACGTTTTACGCACACACATGTAAGGAAAACGGAAAATTTCGAATATGCATGCAAGAAACAAATTGGTCCGACAAATTTACAAAAATGATTCAGCTTTGTATCTCGGTTTGTTTATAATTTTTTGATCGAACAAAAAAGTATGTCGTATCTGGGATTCTAATGGAGATATCTTGCCAAAATTGCATTAATTTTTGGATTTTTCGTCTTTGTCTCTAAGTTTGGGAAATACATTGGACCGATTCTCAGCAGCCATTTAAATATCTATAAAACTCTCTTCCTTGCCAGGAGACTTACTGCGTAAGGAAGCAATGTTACAAATGCGTGACAATATTATAAAATTCCGCAATATCTGAATTTCGCTCCTAGATGTATTTTATTCCAATGCCTTTTGACAGTTCGGCACATTCTGATAGAGTTCCAACGTTTTGATTATCCAACGAATTCAAAGTTTTCATTCCTTTCATTTTGTTCTAAAAGACATCCTTTATAAAGTGTCTTATCCTCAACTGTTTACTTTTAAAAAAATGATTGGTTTCTTTTACCTTATTTAAGTATTTTATCAGTTTTATAATGCTTTAAATCTATATGATAATTCATTTGTGCATATTTTTTAAGGTCTTGAATAGTGTTTTGAATCAGAGATTTTGATTAACCTCTTAAAACGTGACCATTTTATGATCCATATGTTTGCATATAGCTTGTTGTTGGCACTGCATAATCAGAAGTGGTTTTAGTGCAGTAAACTCCATCAACTTCAACTTGCAATATCTGAGTAACAATCTGTCACTCATGTCGGACTGAAGACACTGTCATCGTTACACATTCACTAGTTCATCCTTTTACTTTTCCCGTTTTTCTTGAAAAAATGGGGGACTACTACTTGGATATAGAGAGATTGCTATATGCTTCGTTGTAGTCACGATTACTTGATTTTAGTTATATTAACGTCCTGTTTTAAAGCAACATCAAGCCTATTTTGGAACGGATCTTGTCATTTTGAACCAGGTTTTGATGAATTGGACGACATACGAGCTGGAAACCTCCAAGTTTCCACACCAGACCAGTGGGAGGGCGTTTGGTACAAACATGTTTTACCTGCACGAAACCCGGCAGACAGATTTTCTTTGAACTTATTTCACTCAAAGTTTATAGTAAATTGCAAATAGGGTGCAACGTAGCAGGTCTCCATGCGATGCCCCTTCGTTAACAGTAAATGTGCTATGGTTTTGCCTCCTTTCTTGTGTATCTGACATTTGTTTAGTTTCGTTTAGTTATATTAACGTCCAGTTGTAAAGTGACACTAGGGCTATTTTGGGACGGACCTCGTCCTTTTGAAACACGGTCAGATGGCGAGTACGGCACCGGAGCTGGCACCCCCTCTCTACACCAGTGGGAGGACATTTGACCAGACAGATTTAACGTGCAAGAGAACCCCTTACACGACAGTTCTTCGGTGGAATCAGGTTTCGAACTTGAAACTTTCCAGTTTTGAAGCCCAGACCTTACCAACAGCCACCGTGGCTCTAATAGGGGCTGAAATATACTACTTTAATCCATAAATTAGGCGGGGACCAAATAAAAGAAATTAAGAAAATTTGAAAATCGGATGACACGATTATTGATTGACATTTCTTTCATATGACCGTCATCACATTACATCTTGCTCTAATGTTCAGATTTTTTCTTGAGGGTGGGGGGGGAGGGGTAAGTCATGTCACTGAACTCCGATCCTCCTCTAAGGCACACGGATAAACCTCGCAAGACTGAATGATCAAATCGCTGCAACAGCAACAATGGCGGGAGCTGTGGTTGAATCCTAAGGGCCATCACCGGCTGCGGTACAACCCTCCCCGTAGACGTCACGCCATCGATGGGAGAGCCAGAATCCCCCACCTTTTATTGCGCCCACCAGGTTGGCAAGATTCAACCACCATGCCGGAAACATCGCATCCTCATTTTGAGGTCCCCCCCCTGAGGGTTTGGGGGGTAATAACAAATGACGTAAAATGGAGCATTAAGAAGCACCGTGTTAGTAATATAACTTTGGGAAAATACTATTGCTCCTAGCAATTCATAATTTTATTTCGAATCTGAGACATCCTACTCTATAGTTGATCGTCTATATGTATTAATACAATACGATTGAGCTATTGTATGTTAAAAAGTAAAATACTAGATGGGGAACACCATCCACCATATAGTCTGGAACTAGCGATAGCCATGTTTTTATTGCATTGTAAACAAATTCTTAGTCATAAGAAATTGGCATCAAGAAAATATTGGGAAAAGCTATTACTAGAGTGTTTTGCCAAAAGGAACCAAGATTTCTTTAAGGGATGTATTAATGTATTATGAAGCTACCTTTAAGGTATCCGACTAAGTTCGAAGAAAAAATTTTGAAAACTTGGATTTTTTTTTAAATTTAAAATTATGGTTTTTAGATGTATGGTCAATTATAATACAAAATATTATGAATACAAAAAATTATTTGAAAATATAATGTATTTTGAGAAATAGGAAAATTCGTAGAAAATTTTGATGAAATTTAATCCAAACGGTTAACGTTCTACGCAAAATGGTAATGAAGAAATTCTATTTTTCTTTGTACACAAGATGTAGAATATGATAATGAATAAAATGAACTAAAATCTAAAAAGAATATTGAGATGCAAAGAAATTATAGGTAAAAATATACGCATACAGGCATTTTTATCATAAATTTACAACTTAATTTTTCTAAAAACACTTATAAATGAAAAAGTATTTCGCATATAATAGAGCTTTTAGTTCGTTTCATTGCCCATGTTATTTAAAACACACACAGTGAAATTTTTATGCAAATATCTCTATTATAACTAGTCTAGTTTTTGTTTGAGAGTTGTCTTTTTTATTTCTAATGAATGATAAGATCACATCATTATTTTCCATGAATTACACGATGCTTTTGAAAAAATGAGCAATGATCTTTCCTCAGATTGCTATTTTATTCGTCTGATATTTCAAATTTAGTTTACTGGGAAAAATAAGCATTTCTTTAAAAAAACAAAATTAGTGTTGATAGACTTGTTATTTATTACCCTTTAATTATTGAATAATATTTTTCCTTTGTATTTTACCATACAAGAAATGTAGAGAAAGCATTAGGGTTGTCGAAAAATTCGAGATTTTGACGTCCTCCATGAGTTTGAAAAACACATTTTTGGCATCATGTCTGTCTGTTTGTCAAGTTTCATGCTGTCGTTCGGTTTCAGTTTAGTTTCGCTATATTAACTTCCCGCTGTTTTGGGACGGATCTCGTCATTTTAAACCATGATCAAATGAAGAGAACGACACCTGAGCTGGCACCCTCTCTCCAAACTTCCACACTACACCATTGGGAGAATGTTTGTCCTGATGGATTTAACGTGCAACAGACTCCCCTTACACGACGGTTCTTTGGAGGAATCGGGTCTCGAACCTAAAACCTTATGCCTTATACGCCTAGCCCTTACCACAAGGTCGCTGTGGTCCCTTTTATGTTTAAGAATTACCACGTTCATGCCATTCCAACCAGGTATAACAGTCTCCCGAAAACTTCCTCGCACACCTTCTGTGAACTGCATCTGTGTACTATATTTTATTCATCTGCTCGATTTTCATAAATAAAAAGTCGCAATTTTTACTTTTAAATAAGAAGTTCATATTAAATTATTCATATCAGAAGTTCAATTATTCATAAAAGTTCATATCAGATTATCAGGACGACATCTGAGCTGGCACCCCCCCCATCTCTTCAAACCTGCACACCACACCAGTGGGAGTATGGTTGGCGCCGACAGATTTACAAGGCCCGCGGTGGCCTGGTGGTAAGGTCACGGCATTGGAATTGGAGGGTTGCAGGTTCCAGAATTGATTCCAAAGAAGAACCATCGTGTGAGGGGGTCTCTTGTTCATTAAATCTGCCAGGTCAAACGTCCTCCCCCTGTTGTGGTGTGGTGTGGAGAGGGAGGTGCCAGCTCAGGAGTCGTCCTTGTTATCTGACCGAGGTCCGTCCCAAAATAGCTCTAGCGTTGCTTTACAACGGGACGTTAATGTAACTAAACTAAAGTAACCCGACAGATTTAATGTGCACAAACGCGAAAAGAGTATTTAAGAGCGGAATGGTATGTTTTTCTAATTCTTTTCCAGATTTCAATGGAAATTTTTCCATAATTCCCATTCTTGTTGTTTTCACAAGATTTTTTAAAAAATTGTTTAAATCCATAAATAAAATTAAATTTCATAGCGAAAAGAAATTTTGATTCAAAGAGTGTATCGCTGTAATATGGAATTCCTAAGATTATTTCAATAATTTTAATCCAAACTGACAGTTCCCATCGGTATGGTGTGGAGAAGATGATGCCATTTCAGATGCTGTATTCTTCATCTGACTGCGACTCAAAATGACGTCCCAGAATAACCCTAATCATGCTTTAAAAGGGGAGGTTAATGTAACTAAACTAAATAATAACTGATAAATAACTGAACTAAATTATATAACAGAATATATTGTCTCGAAGATTGAAATAAACACGCCGTCAGTTTTAAACCAACAAACAAATGTATTGAAAGAAAGAAGCGCAACTTTGCAAGGTCGGGAAGTTTCCGACGATTAGTTTTGTAATAACTTTTATACAAGACCAGAATATTCGAGAAACAATTAATTTGCATAACAAGGAAGGGTTAGTTTAGTTTACTTATTTTAACATCCCGTTGTAAAGCAACACTTGGGCTATTTTGGGACGGACCACGTCATTTTGAACCACAGTCAGATGACGGAAACAAAGAAGGGTCAAGAATGTTAGAGAACATAAGGAAAGAATAACTAAGGAAACAAACTAAAAAATACATACTTTGGATACACAGCCATGGCAAGCATCGAACCCGCAAACTCTGGGTTCGGATCGCGGGCTTTGACCATTCGGCCACTGAGCTTGAGGTAAATAATCTTTATGCGGCAGTATAATAATGATTGAATAACTGAACTAAATATTAAGTTAATATAACTGAACTAAATATATAGTTATATAATAGGTTAGTATAACTGATTTACGACGTTTTGCTATACGTTTCTATTCTTAAGGTATCCCACTACGTTAATAACTCTGGTTATCAGCCACATTCGTGAATGTATTATTTTTAACGTTATTTCTTGCAGTTCAGACTTTCCTCTTTCCAAAACGGTTGATCTTTTATAGGAAAAGGAATGCCTGATCTATCATACAGAGTCATATATTTTTCAGCGGAAATTTGTCTTTCACTTCAATTTTCTTAAAACTAATTTTCATAAAAATTCTCCACCTGTTAACATGATATCTCAAAAATTAATAGAGGAACATAAGTTTTAAATAATATGGATATATTATTGTTGAACCAAAATTTTTATTGTTGTTGAAATGCTTTTTTCATTTATGAGTGTTTTCATTGAGTTGGGAATTGATGGAAAAAATACATATCTACGTATATTTCTTCTCATAACTTCTTTGGATCTCCATTACCATTTTGAGTAGAGTGTAAACCATTTTGGTTAAATTTCATTAAAATTTACTACAAATATTCCTATTCCTCAAAATATATTATGGTTCTAAATAGTTTTGTTGTATTAATAGTATTATTCATTATAATTAACAATACACCTTAAAACCAAAGTTTTAAATAGTGCTTAAAGAATTCAGTTTTTCAAAAATTTTCATTCAAAAGAAGTTAAAGCTTGTAGGTGTTGTTCTCTTTTCATTTTGTTAGGATAAATGGTTTCATAAGCATGAAATCCAGTTATTTCAGCATTTCAAAATCCGAATCTGAAAATGACAGTGAATGCGTTCATTTCTCGTTCCGTCGGAACGGGTTCTTTTCGATGACAACTTGTGTTTGACCTCGAGGAGAAGAAGAATGAGTGAACGCGAAGGAAAAAAAAAATGTAAACAACTACTTACCCTTTGCACTAGGAAAAAGTAATTCGGCGCATAATTAGTCATCTAAAACAAGGTCTTGTTTAATCTGAGAAAAAATAAATACATGCATATTTGTTTTTTAAGTTAAATTTCCCCGAAAAATGAATCTACGTCTTTCTTATTGCTCTATAGGTATTTTCATCAATCAAAATTTTATAAATTGAATAAATAAAACACCAAATTGAAGCATCGTCATGAAGGGAGCATGAAAAGACTAATATCAGAGTTCAAAGGGCAAAAGTTAACAGGATGTAAAGATATTATCAGCAAAAAACGCAAACTCTTGAAGGTATTCAGATTAATTTTAAAGGATAGTTTCAAATTTCACTTTGTTTTCTGAAAGGATTGCAGTCATTATATAGATTAAAGATACAGTATGTTTTTACATTTTCGAAAAGCAAATATTGAAATCTTAAAATGTAATATTACCAGCTCATACACGGAGCATTGCTGTTGCTGAAAAAATAATATTAAGTGAAATCAATCTATAATTTTACAATGTTTTATCGAAATAGGATGAACGGTAAGACAGTATATGAAATACAAAAAAAGAAATATCCTTTTTTATGTGTTCTTTCAGAATTATAAAACCCATTGTTTTTTTAGAATGGTAATGATAGAAACTATTTATTGTATCTCGTGACACATTTCATATTCGTTCGGAAATCTCAAATTTATTTTTTGAAAATGTGATTAAAATATCTTCTTTTAAAATGGATTAAGCATTGAAAACAAATTTATATCATAAAATCGTTAATATAGTTGAAACGGTCATTTTTGGAAATTAAGAGTGTGCAAAATTATTTGCACTACAATATTTGTGGTAGTTACTGCGAAAATGCAAAAATTTATTTACAATTAAAAACCTCAGGGTTGGTCCCCCAAAAACTTCCTCGAATAATCTGTAATAAGGGTGTTACTTCTGAGAATGACTTTCATGACATTTGCGTACTATAGCTACAAAATATTAATCTTTCACTTGGATTTAGCATTTCTACAGAATCTGTTATCTCCTCTGCAAGTTATTTGGAAATTAATCTTTGGTAAATAGATGCGGTTGAGATTCATTTTTTTTTCATTTTAGATAATTGTAATATGCCGATAATCATCCTGTAGGTGGAAACAATACGCTGACCAAATTTCATCGCAATCGGATGAACGGCAAGTATAAGAGGCATACAGACAAACACTCATTTTTATTTATGTAGATAATAAAAAAATTCGAACATGGTTAGAGCTTCCCCTGCCCAAAAAATACGTTTTTAAAACGAATACTGTACCTCAAACCTCATTCTAAATTCCTCATTCGAATACTATTCCTCATTCACGAATACCGTAACTCAAACGCACTTTGAGCTAGTCCACTGAAATTTTGCACATTAGTCCTTGATACACAAAATTTGTCGATTTCGATTAAATTTTATTCAGAGGCCATCTGTTATCCATGCTGTTCGAATATGAGTTAACGATATAAATACGAAACGAAAAGAGATTGATGGATAAAATGCGGTGCACAGATTTTCTGTCACATTTCTAAAGCAAACCCCAATCATACAACAAGGGTTAATCTGTAGGTCTGTGCTGTCAGAAATACAAATGTAATCTGCATTTGTATTTCAATGACTAAAATATATCGAAATTAATTTTGTTTGACCTTGAGGAATCAGCGTGTTTTTTAAAAAAACTAAATTAATTCATTTTAATACTTTGAATGAAGTTTGTAATGAAACTTGAAATCGGCTCCACCAGGAAAATGCAAGGATTTCCTTCTATTTCACGTGAAGGTAAAGAATGAGTTTTTTTAAAATAGTAATTATTGATTAATTGTAACTAAAATGAAATTTTCCTTTGCCGATCCGAAGTAGGAAATTTGAATTTTTTGAAAAATTATTACTTTTTTAAACAAAAAGTTACATTCTCAAACACAGATTTGATACATATTGAGTTAAACGGCGAAGAACGAAACATAATCGCAAAAACAGTTTTACACCAGATTAAATGCCTCATGAAAATCTCCAGAAGTCTACCAAAATTGCAAATCGCTGTGGGTGCGAATCCATCTCCTTCCAAGTGGAGCGTGAGTCACGTTCTCAGGAAGAAAAAAAGGGGGAGGGGAGGGGGGTGTTCAGACGGACGGACAGGTAGATCGCTGACGCCACAAAGACCTGTTGAACTACCTGATCCTGATCACAAACGCGTGGCCCACTAAAGGCGCCTATGGGTACCCGCCCACTTTTCCTCTTCTTTTCGAACTTTGCTCTTTCTTTCCGCGGAGCTCTCTTCGGAAATGGCGTGGGAAAAAAACAGAATCAGATTTTTCAGAGGATATTCTCTCACTCTCTCTTTATTATTTCTTTAAGAAAAAAAAGTTTTATTTATTTATTCTTGTGGATTTTTCAGAAGGCTTAGGTGCGTGTTGGTAACAGGGCGCGGTGGCGGGAAGAATGACTTGTGATGTTAAGGTCACTCCTGGCTGTCCCTTCTTGGCACTCGGCGGCTGGGTTTTTAAATCGACGGTCAAGGATAATCGAATGGTCATAAACAACTACCCGCAAGGATATTTTTGCCAAATAAAAGATTAGAATTTAAGATATCGTGTTAAAAAATATGATATCTTAAATTCTAATGCTGATGCTGATTAGCTGTTTATGTGTTAGCTTTAATTAGAGCTATGCTAATTAACTCTTTAAATGTTAATTAACTAATTAATAGTTCGTATCATATGGTTTTATTCTCACTGAAATGAGTTTAGACTTATATTAATGACCTACTGCGAAAAAACTGGATTTTTAAAGTTATTTTTTTAAAACAATATTCTATTGTGAATTACACCTTAAATATTATTATTTTTTTTCTAGAATTTTTGCAAACCCGCTGACCAACTTTCAAATATTTAAGCCGCGTTTTCAGTAACTTCTGACGGCAAAGCCCCTGAACACCCGAGGGCAGAGGTGAAGCTTCTAGCTCAAGTAAAGAACACAATCGCTTGTACAACCCCTTTTTACAGGGTGCTCTTTCACATACTTTACAGACAGAACACATGGAAAAGATAAACCATGCCCGAACCAGCACTCCCGCATTAAAGGGAAGACGTTAAATAAGTAGTTCACGGAATTTCGTTTATGTCCATTGTAAGAAAATAAACGTTCCCATATTTTTAAAAGAAATCAAGGGGACAGTACTACTTGCATTCTTGACCACGATGGGTGAAAAATACCGAAATCCTCACATTTTACCAATCGAGCTACTGATTTCAACTTTCATTACAAACTGCTAAAACCGTATTTAAAGTATTGAAAATTAATGAAATTTAAATGAATTAATATAAAAAAAACTTTTTAACACTACTCGTTTTTTAAAATGTGTCTGAATTCGAGTGAACTCGTATTAACTGGACTCGAGTGGATTTTATCAACGATTGAAAATCTGAACAAGATATATGAATTGATATACAGAGAGAGTGAGAGAACTAATAGTAGGAATTGAAAAAAGAAAGCGATTAGAAATTAGAAACGACTTCTTCAAATAAAAGAGAAACTTTTAAAAAATGGGTTTCAAAAAGATAAATGATAAAAATCTATTTGATTGGGATTGATAAATAATGTTTCACATTATTGATAGTAATCAACATAATTGGTATCCCAACACTTTCTAGATCAGATTCTACTAAGGGTGTTATAAAAGAGGAAGCCTTATCTGGCTCTGGTTTGCATTAGTTACAAAATATTCGCAATTGGCATAAATTTAGCTTTTTTAATGAACCTATCGTTGGAGAGTTTAACTTTGATTTGAGAATAAAACCTTGGCATACGGTTCCCAAAAAATCTAAATTTTGTTTTAGAAACATCTTTCTCAACAAATTGAAATAAAAATTTGACACAGAACTGTATTTGCTGTTACAAATTTCAGATAAAATTTAATGTATTTAAATCACTGATTATTTTTAAAGTTATGGTATTCATTTTTTTTTCTGAAATTATACATCGACAAATGGACAATCACTTCCTTATTGCAACAGGCACAAAATTTTATAGGTGCCAGCACCATCTGCTCCCGGTACCGAATTTTATTTATCGATCTATTTTGGTCTTCAGAAATCTGCAAGTATTCTGTCAAATTCAATCAAAATTTCATTCGTCTAGCTAAAAGCAGTTTTCAGTTAGAGGCAGAGCCGGCCTTCTCTATGAAGGGGACCGGGTGCAAGAAACCATTTAGGACCCTAAATTTTTAACAAAGTAAAAAAAACCTCGAGCATTTGCATATTTATTTAATAATGCGTGATTTTGTTTTTTCTATTAATTACTCCAGGGAAGTGACATTTTTTCCAATTCTTTTTCCTATACTTAGTATAGCAAGAACATTTAAGCGTTATACCCAAATGCTTGACCGAAGATAATCCATTATTTGATTTTAATATGCTGAAAGTGGGTTCAGTAATAATTTCACTGGTAAATTCATTTGTAGTATTTAGTCACTGGCAATGTAAAGGATTGTAAAAAAATATAACATTAGAAACAAATTTAGACAGCTGATGATTTGCAAGTCCATTTGAACCCAGCTTCAGCCTCGACTTCTGGGCGCCGCTTAAGACAGGGCACGCCGCCCTGTCTGAACATGTCTGACGGGGATTTCCTCATTCATAAATGAACTTTTCCAGTTTTTTTTTTTTTTTTTTTTTTTTTTTGCAATCTTTTCCTAATAAAGGCGTCAATCGAAGCTCAATCAGCCACATGGAAACAAGCTTGTAGACTTTTTGGTACGGGTAATATTATTGTTCAGAACACTGTTTTAATTCTTAATCACGGCGGTGGCCCCTCAATCGCGGGGCCCGGGTGCATAGCACCCACCGCACCCCCCAGATGGCCGGTCATGGTTATAGGGATCAAAGACAGACAGAATAATTCCAAAAATGTGTTTTTTGGAGTCGGAGAGGTTTGAAGCGTGGTGGCTCGTAAAAAGTAAAGTAAAATATATTTTTTGAGAATATATTACGTTCTCTTCAAATATAAAAAAATTAAAAATTAAACCCGCAAGAGTAGTCTTCCCCAAATTTTCTCGCATTCTCTCTAAAATAGAACGCGTTGCAGGGCATTGGGTACAATAGTTATGCATAATTAACTTTTAGTGTGAATTTAGTATTTTTACTGAATCTATCGTGTAATCCTTAAAGATTTATCTGGCCATTGATCACTAGCATGTTGCTAATGATATTTGAAATCGAGTTCGAATTTTAGATGCATTTTTTTCAAATTGATTGGAACAAAAGTTTGTTAAAAAGCCATGGTCACAAATTTCCCACACCATATTCGATATATTTAAGTCATCGCTTTATAGAGATATCGCGTTTAGATATTTTTGAAAGTGCAGTCCGACAGAAGGTCAATCTTTCATTGCAGTTGACTCAAGAATTGGCAGGTATTTACATTATAGATGATGAATGTGTGTACTTAGTTTTATGTATCTACCTTTAATTGTTTTGTAGTATCCTATTAATTTATAATCGAATACCCAGACAGACAGATTTTCTTTGAACGTATTTTGCTCAAAGTTTATACTAAATTGCAAATGAGGTGTAACGTAGCAGGGCTCCGTGCGGTGAATCCTGGTTAACAGCAAATGTGCTACGGCTTTGCCTCTTTTCTTGCATCTCTTGCATTTAGAAGGCGTTATATACAATGGCGTCATAGTCAATGTTCTAGGAATTTGTATTAAATCTTTATAAATAAAAAAGAATGTTTGCATGTATGTTTCTTATGCGCTGCCGATTACGATGAAACTTTGAATAGTTATTATTTGTATGTATTTGTTTCTGCTTAAGATGGAAAAATAAATGAAAAAATATTGCGTACCCTAAAGTCTTGAATAATAGATATAATTAATTTTATTTACGCTTCTCCTTTATATATCACTCAATATTAATGAATATATTCATCTCTGATACCAAAATAAATATCATTCTTCCTATCATTCCTAATGAAACAAAAAAAAATATTTCAAATATGAAATGACAATTCCAAAAATATTTCTTCTGCGGTAGTTTCTACTCTCAAAAAGTCTTAAAATGTGAATTAACATTCAAACTCTAGAAATCGATAGTTTGACGGTTACAGTTTTTCCTTCTTAATTTCAAATCAATTCCAATTTCGACATTTTGCGGTCCTGACAGCGAACATCAATGATGCCCCTCTTTTCAAAGCACAGCCACTTTAGTTTCATTTAAAAAATAATCTTAACTTACCTAACATGTTGATGACATTTTGGGTGAGTTATTTTTATTTTGGCAACTATCTCAAAATGTGCATATTTATATATACAGGTTGCCCATCAAATTACTCTCTCTTCTTGGCGATTTTTACAGCTAAAACGAACGAACGAAATGAAACCGCATTTCATATAGAGACAGTGAAAGGTATGGAAGGATTAATTCCCCAGAAATAAAAATTTGTACCAAAAGTTGCCGATAGGAGAAATATTGGAGCTGCTATGAAGTACAAATGAGGAAAATTGCATTATGTAAAATTCTTATTGTATTGTGTATTATGTGAATTTCTTTTTGTATTATGTAAAATTCTTATTGTATTATGTATTATGTAAAACTCTTTTTGTATTATGTATTATGTAAAAATCTTTTTGTATCAAGTATTATGCAAACTTCTTATTGTATTATGCATTATGTAAAACTCTTTTCGTATTATGTATTATGTAAAACTCTTTTTGTATTATGTATTATGTAAAATTTTTATTGTATTATGTATTATGTAAAATTCTTATTGTATTATGTATTTTGTGAAATTCTTTTTGTATTAGGTAAAATTCTTTTCGTATTATGTATTATGTAAGATTCTTATTGTATT
>JAPMOQ010010648.1:1538451-1548939 GCA_026543055.1 Argiope trifasciata | reverse complement strand
CTTATTGTATTAGGTAAAATTCTTATTGTATTATGTAAAATTCTTTTTGTAGTATGTATTATGTAAAATTCTTTTTGTATTTTGTATTTTGTACAGATTCTTACAGGTAAAATTCTTATTGTATTAAGTAAAATTATTTTTCTATTATGTATTAAATAAAATTCTCATTATATTATGAAAAATTCTTTTTATATGATGCAAAATTCTTTTTGTATGATGCAAAATTCTTTTAGTATTTTGTAAAATTCTTATTGTATTATGTTTTATGTAAAATTCCTAGAGCATGCTTGACAGTAGCGCCATGCATTCTTTAGAAAATGGAAAGGCAAACATTACATGCTATCAGTTCATTCTTGACTATAGATGTGTCTTTTTTATTTTTGTGATTGACTGTTTAATATGGGCCTTTCTTTACCTCATTATGCTTTACTGGTAAAACTATTCCAAAACAAGCAGTGTAATGCCATGGCTTCTCTTATGCGAACCTGCATGCCTTATATGCAGAACATAAGAAGGTCTATTATGAACATCGAAACTGACAGGTTACACGTGGCAGAAGAGAATATCATACAGTCGTAGTCATCGTCTTTCAGCAAGTGTGCAATATCCTTCACAAAGTGAAGGTCGCATATTGAAATTTTGCTTTCAGAGATCCCTGATATTGATGAATAAAAGATTATCTACATAAATAAAAATGAGTGTTCGTCTGTATGCCTCTTAAGCCTTCCCAAACCATTTATCCGATTGCGATGAAACTTGGTCAGTTTACTGTTTACATCTGCAGGATGGTGACAGGCATATTACAATTATCTAAAATAAAAAAATAAAAATTCGTATCTCAACCGCATCTATTTACCAAGGATAAATCTTCAAATAATTCACCGAGGAGACACAATAGATTCAGTAGTAATGCTAAATCCAAGTTAAAGCTTCATATTCTATAACTATTATACACAAATACCATGCAAGTTATTCTCAACATTATTACAGATTATGTGAGAAAGTTTACGGGAGACCAATGCAAGGGGGAAAAATTTTTAATTAAATTTTAGAGTTTTTCGCAGTAACTTCAAAAAAAAATATTATAGCACGATTAATTTTACACGATTTTAATTTTCAAAAAATTATCTTTTCAACTATATTAGCTGTTCTATGGCATAAATATGTTTTCTATGATCAATCAAATTGTAAAGAAAATATGTTAATCTCATTTTCTAAAATTAAACATGAGAATTCTGAACGAATAGGAAACGAATCACGAGACGCAATAAATAGTTTCTATCATTACCATTCTGAAAGAACATAAATTTTTACAATTCTAAAAGAATAAACAAATGTACTGCTATATAAAAATGAATATTTGTTTGTGCGTATTTTATATAGCGTTGTACCGTACATCCTATTTCGATAAAAACATTGCGAAATTATTGATTGATTGCACTTAATACTATTTTTTAGGTGCAGCAACGCGCCGGGTAGCAGCTGATTTCCTATAAATTTCATGAATTCATTCCTAACCTTTCTCCCATAGCACCCGTATTTCCTCTGTCGACAACTTTTGGCCCTTTTCCCACCGAAATCGTTTCCCCGTGCCTTTTATAGTCTGTATATGATATGGAGTTTCATTTCCTTTTTTAGTTTTTGGTGCAGATGCCACCAAACAGAAAATATATTTTATGGCCATTCTGTATTTTTAAAAATCAACTACATTTGAACATAATATTATTTTAGCACATGTTTGATCTTTATGATATCTGCAATAAGTAAGTGAGGGTAATGTAACGATTCTGGCCTATTATGCCTGATAAGAAGCCAATATAATCCTAATATTTCATAATTCCTCAATTTTTTTAATTCATTCATTTGGCAACTAATTGAACATTTTGTTACATTGATTTACTTGCGGTCTCTTTCATGCCAGCGATTTTAGACAATTGACTGATCGGCCAAGACGGACTTCTCCACCCTTAACAGCTTCATATGCAATAAAATAAAAAAAATGATGAATTTAAAGTTAATATTTTAACAAATTAAAAAGAATTCATGATATGCTCGAAGAAAAATTGTTCTCTACAATATCAATAGATAAATTTAATTCATCCTAAAGCACGTAGTTTAGCCTGTTTACATCATCAAATATATAAAAACTTGTAGGAACGCATTGCTACTCTTCGTCAATCGTTTCGTATGTCTGGTTAGGGACGAATTTTCTATTTCAATCAATTTCAAAGTATTATTCAACTGAACTAATAAACTCGTAAAATTCTGCAACATTTCTTGTATCAAAACCTTGAATTTTATTATAATAAAAATGTAAGAAATTCATAATTTTATTATATTAATACCAGCGGGTGACCGAGCTCCGCTCGGAGAAAACAGGTATCGAAGCTAACTCGAAGATTTAAATTTTCAACTGTGATTTATCAAAACAATACATGTCATAAGAAAATTTGTGAAACCCTTGGTGAAAAGATAACCGGTTAAAGTGCACCATTGTAAACTATTCTAAACAAAGTTAGAGTTTGAAAAGGGAACTATTCTATACAAAGGTAAAGTAAAGGTAAAGATTGAAGTGTGTTGAAGTTCAATATTTTTGACAAATTTATTTAGAAAAACCAAACATATATACATACATAAGAAACATATTATAAACCTATAACAGCATAAACATAAAACTTTATTAGTTCACCATATTGGCTATAGATGGCAGCACGTTACCGCTTGAAAATTTAAGTAGCCATTATGGCGAACTAATAAAGTTTGAAAATATCCTATCTGTAACTCCAAACTGCTCGACCGTAGCGCTTCAAAACCGGCGCCAATCGATTCCTCGTGGCCAAAAACCCCAGACCCCCAAGTTTACCGGAGTTTATTAATTCTGGGGCGATTTTCGACTTGGCAACCACTCCTCGTATTATAGTATTAGATTTCACAATTGTGGCACTTTGAACAATGATCGCATATTTAATTTCAATATTAAATGCTCTTTTAAATTGTTTAACAAGCCTAATATTTAATTATGGTATACCAAGCAGCAGTTGAGCCTTTTTCTTTTATCTAAGTTTTAAGCTCCTCTTATTTAATAGATGTATGCTTTAAATTCGACCAATAATTTTACAAGTTTTGGCTACATTACCCAGCATTAAAAATCAGAATTTTATTACTGTGATAACGTAAGAAGTTCGTGATTTAACCATATAATTAAATGACTTCTCCTAATCTAATTTAAATCCTAATTAATTTCCTAATTTGCATCTTAATTTAGCTCATATTGACATTCTTAAACGTCTTCTTATTTCTTGAGTTCCTTTAATCTCGCCTTTTTTATTTAATTAATGCTACAGGCGTTGTATAAAATTGCTGAAATCCTCAGGTTTTTCCACTCCGAGTAAAGGGTTAAAAGTCCTTAATGCCTTGAACATTCTTTAAAAGATACCTAAATTTCTCTATTCTAAATCGACACGTGTCAAAGAAATCCCAATCAAAATCTCATTGTAAAAATGATTGGACAGAGGATTTCTTTCTCTTCTGTTCTTGTGTCGCGATGTAAACTGAAGAATGACCACTTCATCTTTATCTTCCGGGATGGAATAAGTCGTAGTTAAAAAAAGTTTCTTCTCTTGGGCCATGAAACTGTTCAATTATTTTTACATATTTATTTTTCATTGCTGACATTTTGAACAAGAATAACATTAATATTAGACACGCTCAACTTACTTTACAAGTCTTATATTTACTTACAACACGGAGCCTCGGTTGACTGAGGGTAAGGCCTCGACTCGAGAGTTGTAGGGTCTCAGGTTCGAAATCCGTTATCCCTAAATAACCGTCGTGTAAGGCGGTCTGTTGCAAGTTACATCTATCAGGCCTGGTGGTATCTATCATATCTCATCTTCCCGCTGGTGTGGAGATGGGGCTGCCAGCTCAGGTGTCATCCTGGTCATCTGACTGTGTTCAAAATGGCGAGGTTCAACCAAAAATAGCCATAGTGTTGCTTTAAAACGAGAAATTAAGGTAGCTAAACTTACTTATGGAATAGTGAACAGCAGCTGAGCCTTTTCCTTTTTTGGAAAATTGCGAGGTTCGTCCAGAAATAACCCTAGTGTTGCTTTGAAACGGGACATTAATATAACTAAACTAAGCTAATCTTACTTACGGCATAGTAAACTGCAGCTGAGCCTTTCTCTTTTTTTTGAAGTTTCTTTTACTTAATAGGTGTATGATTTTAAAACCAGTGTTTGAAAAGATAATGATGTTATTACACATTTTGAAACACCCTGTGTGGCATTCGATGTGGGTAGTATCTCAATAAAATGTTTGTGTTTCCCCGTGCCCAGTGCATAACCCAGAAGTATTATGTTTCATTACAGAGAACACTCAAAATATTTGCGGTTACCGAGCTGTTCTCCCAAACATTATTCATTCGCCACCCTGAATTTTGATTTATCATTTGATGTAAGCGATTCCAGTTTTTTTCATTTTTAATATTCCGCTGTTAATATATCACTGTCACGCAAATTTTACATTCTCCGTGAAGGTCCAGATCGTGAAAAAGGATAAGAAAGTCTCTTCTTTTCTTTAATCATCGCTTTCTAATAGAGAGCGGGCAGCTGATTTTTAAAATAAATAAACAATGGGTAGAGCAAGGGAGGGTGGGAAATAAATAAAAAAAACATCGAAATAAGCACGTGTGTAGCTGATACGCAACTCAACTCTTCCTAATCATTTCTAAATATAACGAAGCGAAATATGAATCTTATAAATAAATTTAATTATCGTCTGCCTTCGAAATATGTATAAAAAGTGAAATCCGGCGCGTGGGAGCCCGCAAATCTATCCATCACATCGACAATCGCGGAAATTAAAATTCGAAAAACGTATCTAGGAAGTTTTTACGGCTGGTGCTTGGGCGGGGCGGTATTTGTTACACTTATCATCGCTGGTACGCAGGAGGGAACCAATGGCGTGTCATCAATGCCAGAAATGAAAGTTTCGCAACAGTGTGAATCATCAATCGAATTATTTTCTTTGAGATTTTTCTTTTTTTGTAATCTGAACTTTAAAGCATTAAACATTAAAATAGTGAATATGTATACTTTTCGAACAAAACGAGTTTTATTTGAGGGAAAATGATTAAGAAAAATTTTGTTATCGTGATTATTAAATGGCTATTTGCGTCATTGGAAACATGAATAACCAAATGAATCCAGTGAAGACGTACTGATGGCAAAACTTTTCAAATTATGATGATCATAAACATGCAGAACATTGAATTTGTTTTTAGAACGTTTATCAATTTATTTAATTATGTTGATGGAAACTTATAATTAACTACTACAGTAACACAAATAAATATTTCCACGGTGAATCATCTGTAATTATATTCATAAGGATATAGTATGATTCATCAAGAAAATGGATGGAAAAATCACTATATATTCATAAGGAAAAAGTAAAAAAAATTTATAGAGAGAAATAAGCTTTATTTATTGTCATTGAGAGTATAACAATATTATTTAATTTATCGTTGTTTTAAATAATAAACAAATTTCTTTTACATGAAGAAAATTGATGCAAAAATCCCTATAAATTTATAGGGAAAAGATTCAAAAGTTTGATATTTATAGTGAGAAATAAGATTTATTCAATAACACTGAGAATATTACAACATTCTTTAATTTGTCGTCGTTTTAAATAGTCAACAGATGACAAATTTCTTTTAAATGAATAATAAAATATAAAATTTACAATCGAAATAAATTGCGTTGTTACTTATGGTATAGACAAGTCCAATGTCGAATTCAACGATTTTAAGCCGAGTCTGTGCAGTAGCTACTGAAGGTAAAGATCCTTGAATACCAGAAGGCAGAAATCTGACTTCCAGTTCATATGAAGATGATAATCATATGAAGTATGGGATACTCATGATGTATGATGATACTCATACTCGAGCGTATGATGATATGATACTCATACTCACTTGCACAACCACTTTATATATGTGGGGGATCTTTCACACACCTCACAGACAGAACACAAGGAAGAGAACAACCAATCCCGAACCAGGACTCTGGTCTACCTAGTAGCTCAAAACAACTTACAAAAACATCACCAGAGTGAACTTTCCATAAACTCCCTCGAAAAGTGGGTCGATCTCACTGCATTTTCCTAGCTTCGAAAATACAAGATTTATCACTTTAATTACTTAACCTTTTTGCCCGAGTGTCATACATGTATCGATTTATCGAATTTTGGCAGTTGTAAGCAAGGAATGAACCATTCATACGAATTATAATTCAATATGATAAGTACTTCCAATGCACAGATAAGTCAAGTATTCAATGAATTTCCGTTTGAATCAAAATTATTCCAAAAATAGAAAGTGTCATCGTATCAGATAATAAAGAAAATGAAACGATATTTGGTTGAGAACACAGTTCGTTACCGAACTTACAAAAAAAAATCTATTTTTTTAGCACACATTGGTTTTTTGGCACATACGGTTTAAAATCAGAAAAAATAACTAAAACGTGACTTATATGGTAAAAAGATAGACAAATTTTTTACACGCTTTATAGATAGAATGCCGAGTATATTCGTTATATTGCATAATATTGTTTAATATTAAATTATATAATATTGCATAATGTTGTATAATATTGTTTATATTAAATTATATAATATTTCACAATATTATATAATGTTGTGCAACAGGATGTGCTACTTGGGTATGTCGGAACCAGAACTCTAACCCGGACCATAGTAAACCACTATGTTCGAAAAAATAAAAGAAGGGGTATCAAAAACAGAAACCGATATAATATGTACAAAACGCATATTTTTATATGACTCTCAAAAGGAATGAAAATTTACAAAAAACCAACACTATAGCTAATACAGTTGATCGAATAAATGTTTGGTTAAAACAAATTGGAAAAAGAAACCCTAAGTTCTTTTTTTTTTCCAAAAAAAAAATAATAATAATCTCCTAGAGAAAACGATTTTTGTGTTCGATATCTTCATAAAACTGTTGACTCAACTGATTTTTTTACAATAAAATTCGATCGCAAATGCTCTTCTTTTGAAGGAATTATATATTTTTTTCTTTCTAATTACAATATTATAATGAAAATTCCAAACTTGTCGTAGGCTGAATGGCTCAGCGATAGAGTGTTATGAACTTAAAGCGACAGTTAGTATCTGACTGCAGACAAATTGCCTTAAAATTATTTCGTTGATGATTTACTTTCTGTTATTTCTCGTTTGTTCTTAATATTTCCGCATTTTTCTAAATATGGAAAATTGGTGTCATTTCTTCAGGAGGATAAAAACAGACTAACATTTAAATGAAATCTGGAGGTGAGATTTGTAAGTTTTATCTTTAATTAGCACACGGTTTAACTACTCTAATTTCATCTACACGGCAATATTTTCAATGTAAACCCAGGATTTGCTCAGATACAGTGCAGCTGATATATTTCTTTTCTCTTGCTTTTCATTGCTTTAAAAATTACAAATGATTTAGTTTTAAATTACCATAGTCCATTTATTGAAAGCGTTATTCTCTGTTATCAGTTATACTCTGAATGATTTAATCTCTTATTTCATGTAAAAGCTCGTTTCAACCACTTTGGTGATCAGGAACTGATTTTCAAACGAAATCAAGTCATTGCATGCTCAAATATAGTTTTAAATAATGTTCCATTTGAAAGCAACATTAGGGCTATTTTAAGCTGAACCTCGAAATTTTGATCAGAGGTCAGATGACGAAAACGGCACCTGAAATACTCCGCCCCCCTCTTTCTATGATTTCACACAGCACCACTGGTAGAGAGTTCTACCCCGACAGATTAGGCGCGCGTCCGACTCAATGGACTCAATAACACGACAGTTCTTTGGTGGAAGCGTGTCTCGAACCCGAAATTACCAACAAATGAAATTTCCAAAAAATGAAAAACGGTTGTCTCATAGGGACAATGATTTACCAGTGTTACATTGTTGTCATGTAATCTTCCTGAGGTAGAAGTGACCTTCTATTGCTCGCAAAATCTGGTGGCGTGTGCACTTAGCATAAGACATAAGTTGAGTTCACACGAGGCTAACTATTGCTTGCAATCATTGTCTCTCTACTGCTGTCCCGGCATTGTCCTAGTGTGAACACTTGAGACAACGGTTGTCCCAAATGGACAATTATTTGTACCGTTGTGATCACGTGTCCCACGAGCCATTCCCCTCATATCTTCGGCGTTTAAATCTTATACCTAAAGACTTCTACCCTTGCGGAAATGTGATGCCACGCCAATCTCCTACGCAACAGAATGCCTGATGACTTCTTCCTTTCACATGACCATGCCTAGATCCGAAATAGAACGAGTTTGGTTCCGCAGTGTTGCTTTTTCCCAAGGATCCAGGAAAAAAATTCAAAGTATGATTCGTCATCTGGAAGCAAACCAAGATCTGTTTAGATTCCATGAACATTATTCCAAAGAGTAGCACTCTACATACACATTTTTATTTTCTGTTATTTTTGTATTTGTGCATAGCGTTTATTTGTATTTGTAATTTTGTGTGTGTGTGTTGTTCTTTTTCTAACGGTTTTCTTTCGGTTCTCTAAATCTTTTTCTGTCCTCGCTTCTAGTTTCTTTAATATTTTTTTAAACATATTCCAGAATCTGCATGGTATTCAACTTAATAAGCCAAACCCACTTCCAAACCTGGACTTCAAAAAGCTCATATCCTTCGGCTTTGCTTCATCCAATATTAAAATCCCTACCCCTATCTCTATCAATAAATGTCAGAAGTCGAACCCCAGTCAAAGCGATGTATAGAACAGGAGCGTCTCTCCCACTTCATGCTCATGACACTGTTTAAATAATCAGAGGGTTATGGGCATGAAGCAGTGTTGTGTGGTCACGTGGTGTTGTGGTCACTTTAATCACACTTCTCGCCTATGCTCTCCTGGCTGTCAGATCATTCAGATTAATCCGAATACTTCAAGGAACTCGGAGTCAGCTATGATACAAAATTGCATCTGTTTAGCTCAATGCATTTTAGTGTTATCGTGTTCAAAGGCGAATAGACATAATTCAAAAAGCGTGATTTTTGGACTTGAAAAGCGTAAATTTTGGTTAATTGCAAAGCTTTTTCTTTGTTTATTTAATTTTTGAAAGCAGTAAAATATAGTGGTGGAATATAGCGATTTATAACTCTTAAGTACAGCACATTCCCGAGCATCCGGTTAACAATTATCTGGTTTCTGTGCTATCCGGCTTAGTTTTCTTTTGTCGTCATTAAATGAGGAGGGTAAGGCGTTACATTGGACATTACCGAAGCATTGGAAGCGGGCGTATGCTACAATCCTCTTTTTCTGTGTGCAAAATACAAGTTGGAACAGGAATAGAGCAGCTTTCTGTTCATTGTTTCGTCGCTGTATAAAGATGAGTTCACACAAGGCCAACTATTGCGCGCAATAGAAGATCATGTTTATTCGCCGAAAATCAAGTGAGCACAATCGGACAATAGCAAATGGTTGTTCTGTTGGGACAACCGTTGGGCATTGTCTCAACTGTTCACACGAGAACAATACAGGAACAATAGCAGAGAGGCAACGATTGCGTGCAATAGTTAGCCTCGTGTGAACCCATCCTAACGGACCTCAGTTGCTGCCGCTGTTCCTGATTATAACTACACAGTATACGTATAGTACTAACAGTTCTAATGGTATACTCAATATTTTTAAGTATACCAGAGTGAAGATTTCAATATGGGTGATAGTTGAAAAATGCTGTAGTGACTATAGAGAAGAAATTACGCGCTATATAAAAACTGCACTCGCTGGTGTAGTATCAAAATCCAGCAATTGCTTTTATGATTCATCAGGCCGCATTCAACTTAAGATAAACGGATGGCTTAGTACTGAATAAGAAGTCAGAAAATATAATATCATTGATTTTTGCAGTAACAACTTTGTATTATGGTACTGGCGGGTAAAGAAATGAGTTCATAGAACTCCGGCTTACTCGGTAGTGTACTGTAATGGCAGTTGTCGAAATACTTAAAATGTAAAAATTGTTCTTCGGATGAGGCGTAATTTAAATTTCTTTTCCACCCTCACTTGCAAGGGGGGTCTGGGAATGTGAAAATTTCCGTCGCCATAATTTCCATTTCCTCTAACCTGAATGGATCATCCACAAATCGGAACGAAGTTTAGATTCTATCTACAACATAGATAGTACGATCGAAAGAGAAATGCAGAAATTTTTTTTCTTAGTCATTCTTTGCGGATCATTGTAAAGGTAGTATTCTTTGTAAAGTAATCTATTTAAGGAAGGAATTCTATGCAAAGGAGTCTCTTTAAAAATATTCTATACAAAGGAATCGATTGATTTAAAGAAGGAATTCTATCTAAAGGAGTCTGTTTAGAAAGCAATCTATACAAAGGAATCGATTTAGGAAGGAAGTCTATGCAAAGGAATCGATTTAAGGAAA
>JAPMOQ010010648.1:1513756-1538441 GCA_026543055.1 Argiope trifasciata | reverse complement strand
TATATACAAAGGAATCTATTTAAGAAAACATTCTATAGAAAGAAATCTATTTACAAAGTCTTCTATGCAAAGAGATTTACTTAAGAAAGCATTCCATAGAAATTGATATACTTAAGAACGCATTCCATAGAAAGGGATCTATTTAAGAAAGCATTCTATAGAAAGAAATCTATTTAAGGAAGGAATGCTATGCAAAGGAGTCTACATAGAAAGTATTCTTCGTAAAGGACGTATTCTTTGCTAATCATTGCAATGGAATTAGCGTAAAAATATAAAATATAATCAGTTAAAAAATAGCTTTTGAAAAACCATTCATATTTTTACGATGCATGAAATACAATAATTTTATTTTAGCAAATGATAACAGTTCAGCATCCTAATAACTTTGAATAGTATCCATTGTCATTACATGAAAGTTTGAGTTCAAAAACTGTGGATTATGCAATTGAAATATCAATGGATGTCCCAGATCTCTTTAGGTGGTACTGATAGTTTACCATTCTTGACTGCTGCTCTTTTCCATTTTCTAAAAAAAATGATCGATAGTCAGAAAATCTGGATATTTTAGTTAAGTCCTTACGTCTGGAATCCTTAAGCCTAGATAGTTTAGTTATGACCTTTTTACCTTCTCACATTGTAGTACACAAAGATATAATATTAAAATTGTCAAATAAACATGACACATTGGCCTTTGATTACAAAATTTGTAGATTTCTATTAAATTTGGACGAAATTTATTCAGAGGAAGTATGTCTGTACAGCTCTCCGAATGTAAACACGATAACGAAGATAGTTGGTTAAAACTTAATATACAGATTTAGCTGGAAACCTTTACTATTCTCTGTGTCTTAGACCTCTTTGCGTTAGAAAAACGCATTTATTTGTGGAAATATATTTGACGGTATTCTCTCAGTATTCTGTTAACTCAAAGACGTTTTGAACAAGAAGCATGAATTTTGGTTCAGGAAAACACCAAATGTGTAGATTTTCATTAAAGTTTGGAACGGAATACATTCAGAGGCAATCTGTCTGTCCAGTTATCCCAATGCTGGTGTCGCATTGAAACGAAACATTGTCGAGTCTGCGTAGCTGAATGGTTATGACGTTGAACTCATAGTCAGGAGATCATGTGTTCGAATCCCGGCAGGCTTAAAATTTGTTTAGTATTTTTACTTGTTTTCGTGTGTCCAGAAGATTTTGGACCTTTCTTTAATTTACCAGATAAATGCTCTGGACTTTTCTTATTGTCTCGAGAATGGTAATCTGGAACTTTCCTTACTTGTATAAAAGCTGAAGATCTCTCAGTCACAGTGTTCTTAGTTCAGATTTGAGTGAATAAATTGATTTAACTCTACTTCCTGTGTCTTCTTGAGTTCTATCTTCGTGACACTGGTAAATCTATAGCTACTAAACGAAAAGGGCAAAATTTTGTGTACAGATTTATGATCTAAAGTGTGGATCTATGATGAATTTTAAATCAAATATGTCAACTGTCGTCTGTTCTTTTGCCCGCATATTAAAGGGAAAGTTCAAAGATGTAAAGATTTAAATAAATAAAAATCTGGTCCGCGACTTTTTGTGTCTACTCTTGTAGCTTTATTCAAATTTTGATTTCATCCGGTTAAAAAAAACACCTAAAATACATATTCAATTTCCAGGTACTTGTGTGTTCACCGTATTTGATCAATGCCCTCCCTCGAATAGCATGTTTTAGACCATTCCGTAATTACTGTTCACTGATTATATGTGTTAACAGCATTCAAGCAAATTTCTTTAATATTAAATGAAGCAGGAAATTCACATTCAAATCGAAAAATAAAAATCTGTGCATCCTTCCTCTAAGTCCACATTTTTTACGACGGAAGGAGAGGGGAAACTTTTTTCAAAGAATAAGTTAGAAAATTTCAAAATAAGTAACAACATCGTTTGGTAGTTTACAGCAGAGGTAAAAATAAATTGGCCGTGTCTTAAGCCTTGGCTATAATCAGAAAACAAGAAATAGTTAACTGAATTAATCTTTTGCCCTGTTCTTCCGTTGTTTCCTAACGAAAAAATGCGGCCAAATTCAGGATCTAATTCTATGCAACTGGAAATTGCTATTCATATTGTCGCCATAAGAAAGAATACACATAGTGCCTTATACGTGCATTATACGTTAGTGATACGTATAACGTAGTGCGCACTATACCTGCGCATCATATGAAAGTATAGTGTCATCATAAGAAAGAATGATTTACAGTAATCTGTATTGAAGGTTTCCGGTTGTCGCATCAATGATTCCAGGGCTTGGCGACAAAATGGATAATTCTCGAAACTTCCATTATTTTGTCTAAACATCCATTAGGAACTGAGATTCATTGAGATAGACCCTAATAGGCCCAGAAAATTCTTGCCCCGTCTCCCAAGAACTATGAAAGACCGGTACACTCAAGCTGCCAAAGTCCTGAATTCGGTGGTGATGAACAGTAATCAGAGTCACCGAGAGAATACCAAAACAAAGGCGGAGTGGTGAATTGCTGTGGGCTGTATCGTGTCGTCGTGAATGAAATAGTCGTGACTGAAGTAATGACTCGGCAGAAAAAGAAAAAAGAGACAGAGGTGTAGTTCAATCATCTGGAGAGACCGTAGAGCACAACTCTGAGGATCCCCTCGTCTACTGAATCCTGTCTGGCTGCTTTGTGTGCTGTAAACGTTGTCACTACCAAATCTCTACATGTGGGCTATTGTCTCCCATAGAGTGCTGCTGTGTGTTGTAGTGTGTATTCGTCTCGGCTGTATATAGTTGTCGTCTACAAATAATTGTCGTCTTTGTGCTGTCTTGTCTTCGTGCAAATAAGCATCGTAATTGATGTTCTACTAAAGGATTTTGGATGGTGTTATCTCACACCATACTTCTACTACACTAAACGAGAGAGGACCTCGGTAGCCTGGTTGGTAGAGCTTTCGTCTCGTCACCGAAAGGTAACGAGTTCTGTCCTCGTCTCGGCCAAAGATCGCCGTGTTGGCTTATGGCAGTTGGGGCACGTTCAATAGGTCGTGACTGCAAAGTCCTCCAAGTTCCCATACCTCTGGGGTACTGAATCAGAGATGATTTGGTCTCTGGTTTGGATATCAATTCTGACTTTCGGATGGATGAATGAGTATATGAGTGAGTTAGACCTCCCCCTAAAAAGGGTTGTGTCGTGTGTGTTCGAGCAAAGTCGTCCTTTCACCTGAACAGTGCTCGTTCACAACGAAAGGCGTACACCTCTGCCTTCATTCGAAAGAGCTCCGCTCATTCGGGCTTAGTAAGACCATGTGGCATTAGACCCACCACCACTAAACAAGCCAGGTGGAAGGGGAAATCCGTAACAATATCTTATTTATTGATAAGGTATCTCGATATCTTATCCCAAATATTATAGATATTATATACATACAGATATCTCGATGGGAAAACTAACTTATGTAGGTATATCGATGTAAAAAATACCTTAAATGGGTTGAAAATTGAAATTTTTAAAAAGTTCTAAAACTCTATTGGGAGAGTAACCGCTTTCATTTCTACAACCCTAATTTTAGGGCCACTATGGCCAGATGCTAAGGTTTCGACTTCGTAACTGGAGGGTTTCAGGCTGGAAACCCCAATTCTTATAAAGAGCAGTGGTATAGGCGAGTCTGAAGCACGTTAAATCCCTCGAGGCTAAACACTATCCCTTTGGTGTGGTGTAATAGTTTTGAAAAGAAACACCAACTCAAGTGTCGTCCTAGTCATCTGACTGCGGCTGAAAATTTGTGGCCTATCGCCAAAAAGCTCTAATGTTGCTTGAAAACGGTACGTTAACATAATTGAGCTAAACAAAACCCATTTCTAATTTGGTGTGATCAAAGCCGACGAACATTCTTGCAAAAGGGCAGATTTCTATATCTGAAAATTGGCGGTATAACATTTATAGCATAATTGCAACTGTCTGTCGACTTTAGTTAAATTTTGTATAGTTTAGTTATATTTAAGTCCCCTTGTAAAGCAACTCTAGAGCTATTTTGGGACGGACCCTCGTCATTTTGAACAGAGTCAGATGACGATTACAACACCAGAACTAGCACTACTCTCTCCACTTCACACTCCGCCAGCGGGAGGAGTTTGGCTTGACAGATCTAACGTGTAAAAGATCCCCTCACACGGCGGTACTTCAGTGGTATCGAGTCCCGAACCTGAAACCCTCCGGATCCGAAGCGAGACCTTACCACCGGGTTACCACGGCCCCGTTGAAAGGCCATAGATACAATGACTTCATTATCGATCTTCCGAAAATTTGTATTAAATAAATAAATAACAAATGTGATGCAAAGACAGACTACCAAATTACATCTGTCCAGTGAAAAGTAATTTTGAGTTGTCTTTGCTACAAACAGACGGATGAATGGATAGACATTATCTACTTTTGAAGAGTTCAAAATTATTTTTCAGTGAAATCAGTGGAGTCAATTCTTGTATAGAGAGTTTGGCATCAATATAATTTTGAAATCTATCACGGTTTTTAGCACGAAGGAAAAGGAAATGGCATCATAATCCAACTTAAGACCACACAAACAGATCAGTGATAGATTTAGGCGTTATGCGGCGATTAGTACAGCACATTATGAAGCCCTGATGAGGTTAGATTCCCATTTCAACATATTTATGGCTTAATCAAGAGGTCAGTGATTTATCGTGGGTTAATATTTTATTTTAATAAATTTGTGAGTGTATATTTAACTTTCTACACTCTAGATGACTGATGGGCACCAGTCAAGACTCATCATTTCTATGTTTACTAACAGCGTTTCAACGTTAATTTATTTAGTTATCAATTTTGAAAACTAAATAAATTAACGTTGCATATATAAGTATAAGTAATAATTAAAATTACGTATACGAAATTACGTAAAAACATATATATTTAAAATTACGTAAATTAACGTTGCGTATACACTTTGTACGCATTTTTTAATGCGTATAAAGTGATAAAAAGATGTAATTGAACCACTTGACATGCGAATTTACGAATGACGAATTAATAGCTTCCTAATTGGAATATTGACTATAATTTTACTTCCTTTAATAATAATACGTTTCAAGTGCCTTTTTTCCATTTTAAATTATTTAATACTTTTCTCTTAATTGCAGATTAAAAATGAAAAATTCAATCAATCAATGAGGGTCTCAGACACGTCACTGCGTGTGATGTGGTCAACTTTTCAGGAAAACTGAACTTGAAGAAATTATATATATATCTTTTTCGGAGCAATGAATTAGCCCTTGTATTAAGTAAATAATTTTGAATCGAATTACTTTCCGACTGCAAATGGTAATATATATCTAAAAGTGTTAAAATTATACTAATACTTTTAATTCATAGGATTTTTGTGTTTTTACAGACTTATTTATATGCCATAAATAATTAGTGACGATTGACTTTTATACAGCCTTTAATAGCGGCTATAAGTCTAGTGATCGGAAGTACACCATTATATCAAGGGCAAGTATATTTATGAATTATTAATTAATATTTATCCTGGCAAGTATATATATGTGGCAAGTGCACTATAGTAAGTTAAGATAGAAACGCCAATATGACAAATGAATTGTTTCTATACAGTATGTATCTCTTTCGAGTAAGGCTTTAATTCTTTTAAAACGTTGAATGCCACGGCAATTTTCATAAATCTGGACTAAAATGATGCTAATTAATTTGAAATAATTTTTATAATGATATTTTTTGTTCGTTTTTTAATAACTTTTCTGTACATGCAAACCAGCATTGATTCTTTTTTTGTTCTTTTCCCAAAAGCCATCTATCGATGTGAGCTCCGATATACTGCTAGTTTATTCGTAGTTGCACAAAAATGAAAAGTGAACACAGTAGGAGACAACTCGTAGTTGGAGTCCTAGAAAAGAACGCAATCTACGAGTTCTCTCGTAGTTGGCTGTCAACGTTTTAAATACAAGGCCATCTATCGATATTAATATCGATATACTACGAGTTTATCCGTAGCTGCACAAAAATAGCAAGTAAACATAATACGAGTTATCTCGTAGTTGGCAGTCAACGTGTTAAATACAAGGAGCATTTACGAGTACAAAACATTCATATTTTGAAGTATAGTAAGGAGATAATATGGTTAGAATGGCATAAATATAAGTGCAAAACAAAATAAGATCCAGAAATGAAAGAATTAAAAATATGAAGCAAGTTCTCAGTTCAGGAGAAATCCACCCGATTTTTTATAAACCTACTGACCGAGGTTTGTTTAGTGCGTTCATAGTTTGAAATAAAATTAAAAAAAGGTTCGTTTTGAACATATTCTGAAGTATAGTTAGTTCTTTTCTGCAAGTCTAAATTCGTTTTGCTGAGCGAGAGGGATCAAGGAAAAGAACCATCTGCTGAAATCTGTCCGTGAAAATAAATAAATAAAAAAGGGCACCTAAAGAAACAACAATTGTTATCAAATCCAGCATGTGCTGACGTCACAAAAATGACTGACATCACACAAACATTGCATCACACCGCATGTGCTACAGAAGACGTCCGTCCGATTCGACGAATTCCGACTGCAGTGCTAATATCACCCTTTCTTTTTTTCTTGAGGGCGTAAAGTTAGACTACAGGAACACATATAAAAAAGCAGGGTGGAGTCTGAAATACTGTCTGCTTAAAGACTAATTAATTAGGAGATTATCGTGTTTTTACATTAATCAATTTGACTTTACACGAAGTGACTTTAAAAAATGAAAAGTCTATCTCATTCGTAAATGATCAGATGTCCAATATTTAACCCTTTATTTACCGACGGTAATTTAAAGTAACGTTTAAATCCTACCGATATCATCCCAATGTAATAGAATATTTTTTCTTACAGTATTTGAAAGAACACGAGGAACTATTTCCAATAGAAAGAAGTAGTTATCAACTACAATATTATAATCCTTAATTATTATTTTTATTATTTTAATTTCTTCTTCCTGGTTTTATTTTGTACCATAATTAAACTAATGGTTCAAAAATAAATTTGATCGATTAAATTTATTTTAAAAGTCGATCCACTATCGTAAAGGATCAAACGTCAGGATTTAACTCGTTATTTACTGATAGTATATTAACGGCTGTTTAAATCCGGGTAATGTCTTCGCAATATGATTGTTTTCCTTACAGTATTTGAAAGAACAAGAAGAACGTATTATCAATAGAAAGTAGTAGTTATCAACTAAAAATATTATTATCTTTATAACTATTAATTTTTTAATTAATAGTTAATAAATTTAAAAAAATAATAGTTATAAAGATAATAATATTTTTAGTTGATAACTACTTCTTTCTATTGGTAATACTTATTTCATTTTTTTCCTTCCTGGGTATATTCTATACCACAATTTAGCTAATGGTTCAAAAATAAATTTGATCGATTAAATTTATTTTTGAAGTCTATCACTACCACAAATGATCAAACGTACAGGATTTAACGCGCTATTTACTGATAGTGCTTTAAAGTATGCAATATGATTATTTTTCTTATGATCTTCGTGTTCTTTCAAATTCTCTATTTCCAATAGAAAGCAGTTTTCAACTAAAAATAATACTTTATTACTAATTAAATTATATTTTTATTATTATTATTTGCTTCCTGGGTTCCAAAATTTACCTAATAGCTCAAAAATAAATTTGAATAATTCATGGTAAAATAATTCGGTAAATAAAGGGTTAAAGTAAACATGCCAATTTTCCATATTTTCCCTTTTTGATAAATGACATTGTTGCAAAAAAAAGAGATAAATTATATTTAGCTTATATAGATTAGATTATATAAATTATATTTAGCTTCCCAAACACTCTTTGGAATAAAATTTAAAAGTCAAATTCGGTAATTCCAATTTATTTTATTGAAAGTTATTTTCCTCCGTTATTAATGATCCAGAAGCATTAAAATTTGGGTTGGTTTAGATGGAAATTTCATTTTCCAGTAGGACAACGGCCCCAAACAGAATGCTCATACTGTCAAAATGTAGCATTCTTTTCATTGTGATCAGCAGTTACACACACTACCACACTACTCCGGCGTATATGTTATAGAACATTATCATATATTGTGGGCCATACTCGAAAAAAGTGGTTCAAAAACACAAAATTAAAAACCAAATCTATTTAAAACAAGTGTTGTAAGAAGAATGGCGTAAAATATCTTCAGGTACAACCAAAAATGAATAACCCATGATGTTTAAAGATCATTAGAAAAGTCGAAAAATACGCAACTAGGCAGTGACACTTTGTTTCTATGCAAAAATTTCATTGGTGTACTCTACATTTTTTTTGTGGCAGAATTCTGAGTATGTTTATTTAAAATGCTTTTGAAGTTTTTCAGTTTAAAAGTTTTTCTTTGATTTTTTTCTTTATTTTTACGCTAAAGTAAACCATTTGTTATGTGTAAAAAAATGTTTACGCTTCTTGGAAAGGTGTTATTTATTTTGGAAGTTGGATTTATCACGTAAAAGTAAGGTGTTCTCTCACTTTTTTGAGCCACTTTATACATTGCACATATTATCACTGCTATATAATTAAAATATTAAAGGCGGGAGTCGTAGTACTACGATCCGCGTCACCTAGCTTACTTTAGTCAAGATCTCCCCCCCTTCAATGCATTAAGAGTCAATTTAAAGAAAGTAAGACATGAACCAAATCAAACCTAAGACTTTATCGTTCGAGGATTTTTGACCCTGAATATTTCAATCAATTAACTAGTTAACTGCTTTTGGTAAGTATACTTTTCATAATAAAAATACAGCATTTTGAGTTGTGAGGAGTTATAGTTCAAGAGTAATAAATGATGATAAACTGCTGTTTGAATTACAATTTCAGTAAAAGTTCAGATGTATTCGTAATTTTCAAGATGTTTAATATATTTTGAGATTAAATAGAAAAGAAAGGAGGAAAAGTTATAAAATAAAATATTATCATACGTTTGTTGAACCATGCTTTGCTCAAAAGTATTAAAATAATAAATTATTATTTAAGTTTCTTTTCTTGCATATACAAAAAAAATCTGTTAATTTAAGTAAATAAATAAATGTAATTATGGAAATAAAAAAAATAAAACTCATTTCATTGCAACATAATTTATTACGCATACTCTGTGCTTGACGAGTATATGTCGTGATGGATCGAATCTGCGATGTTTGGGCTTGAAGTCCAGTAACTTATCCATTCGGCAAAAGCGTACGCTGATGTCTAGTGGTTGTTACTGGCTTATGAAGCTGCCACCTCAAATATTCATCATCGCCCAACTTTTGCGACACAATTTAGGTACGCATTTTCCGAAAAGTAAACTGGTTAAAATATTTTTAATCTATATCAAGCTGTTGAAATATTCTGAAGTTCTGAGAAAATAAATCGATTAGATATGAAATAAGGATTTATTTTGAATTTTACTTTCTTATTTTTCTTTTAATTTTTACTTATGATTTTTGAGTCGAAACATCATATTAATTTTTGAGAAATCTTGAAATATAATAAATTTCTATTACTATTACAGTATAGCGAAAAGAGAATTAATTCATTCTCAAGTGCTTTAAGTTCGCTGACGTGATTCAATTTTGACGAAAAATAATCAGATTTTCGATACCCAGCCAATTATAACTGTCTTATGACTCCGGAAATTAATATATTCAAATTCAGATGCATCATATTATGTAAATCTACTTATTTTCCAATACTTTTTAAGATAAAACTTTCACAATAATAAACATATTTATATCTGCATTTTAATTCAGGGATCAAAAAGTTTGATAAAATAAACCAAAACTAATTCATCTCTTGAAGTATCAAAAATTAAATTATTAGTAATCAAATTACAGTTAAAATATTTGCTTTAAAGTAGAAAAAGAAATTTCTAAACAAAATATTTCCTAGAAAAAGCGAGTAAAGATAATAAAAAAATTGACTTTGAACAGTATATTGGGAAAAGTAATCCTGTCTTTATTAGAAATATAAGCAAACAAATTTCATATTCATGAATTTAATATGCAGTAACTAAATTCAATCGCCTTCAAAAATTGTCTTTTTTTATCATTTACTTATTCAGTTATTAAGCTAGTCAGATGTCAACTTCCTGGCTTAGGGATAGCACTTCTTTCCCTTGATCTGGGCGTCCTGGTTCGGGAATGATTGTTCGTCCCTTTTGTTCTATCTGTGAGATGTGTGAATGAGCCCTCCCTGAAAAAGGAATTGTAAAAGCGACTGTGAATGTGTGTCATCTTCATTTGAGCTAGAAGTCATATTTCCGCCATCAGGTTCTCAGGGGTCTTTACCTTCAGAAGCACCCCATCCTCTTTTCGTTTTGACACGACATCGCCATCATCAATTATTCAGATTGTTCTATTCCCAATTAATCCAGATAATCGAAACTACTGTATTTTCAACTTCGTTTTTATCATCTTTTAACCATGAGTTTACGGTATTGAAAATGCATTGGGATTTGAAGTGGAAAAACGAGTTCTTGCCTTTAAAAACTCTGTAGCCCTCAACCATTATTTTAAGACCGTTTTGCCGTAATTTTTTTTCTGTCAACGTCAGTTTTTTAATCGATATATCTGAGATAAAAAAAAGGAGCTATTAAGCTTTCAGTTTACTGATAAAAATGATCTAATAGAGCTATGATTGTGTAAGACTGAATGATCTAGGTTAAATTCTGTTGAATTGAAAAAAATAATAGCCAGATTTAAAAATAATTCTTGTTTGTTTTATCTGTTAAATTTTATACCTGTGAAAATCAAATAAAACCCCGGGAAAAAGTTCTGATGTAATATGAATGCATTTTTTATTTTTGGGGTAATCATACTAACCGTTTCTTTGTTTGTGCAATACCGGATTTCTGGAAACGTATTGAAGCCAGATAAAAGCGATTTTCTGTAATAATTTCCGGAGATATTCATCTCATTTCGCTAACACAACTCCTTTTTCGTCACATATTTTCCTTCTCGTAAAAAGTGGGGGCATCATACAGCGATAAATATCGTCACGAGGTGCCAGTCATAAAGATCATGTTTATATCTACCGAAAAGAAACGTCCAGACCAAGCTTTTGACATTTCCGACAGATAGGGAAGATGTATTCAAGTTGACTAAATTGGGTCATCTTCAGCTTTCTTTTTTTTTTCAATTTCTCTCTCTTTTCCACTTACTTTAATTCTTCTTTTACATTCTTCTGTCTGTTGGTCAAATGCCACTTGGCCATACCAAGCCGAACGAGATTTAACTCTTTCGAATGAAGACAAAAGTGTGCGCCTTTTGTCGTTAATGAGCACCATTCAGGTGAAAGGACGACTTTCCCCGAACACACACGACAAAACCCTTTTAAGAGGGTGGTCGAATTCATTCCTCCATCCGCAAGTCAGAATTGAGATCCAAATCAGAGACCGACTCATCCCTGATTCAGTCCCTCCAGAAGTATTATTTGTTATGGGAACTTGGAGGACTTTCCAGTCGCGACCTATTGAACTTGCCCCACCTGCCATGAGCCAACATGGCGGTCTTTGGCCGAGACGAGGACAAAACTTGCCATCTTTCGGTTTCGAGACTGACGCTCTATCATCCAGGCTACTGCGGCCCTATATTCCTCTGTAAACAAGTTAAGATCAGATTCATACTTACTTGATTCTGTTGAAACACGGACTGCAACACAGGAAGGTTATAATTAAAGTTCCACTTTGAAATGACCATTAAAAAAACCTACCGAACCAAATGTTATCAAATTCGTTAATAGTTTAAAGAAGGTCATAAAATTTTCTTTTCCGCCAAAAAAAGTTCATAAATTTTGCACAAGGGATGAAATGGCGCAGTATGCAATATTGTTAAGCAAAATAAGACATGAAGATATCGGTTTAAAATACATTTAATAATTTCTGAAAGTGTTACAAAACATTTTCAGTGTGGTTTCCACCATTTTCTGAAAGCCAAAGAACACGTTGACAGCCAATTGCGAGATAACTCGTAGATTGCGTTCTTTTTAGGACCAAACCATTTATGTTGTTAGATGACACCTTCTCTGCTGCAGTTAAAAGATAGCAAAGAAGGGGGCCTCTCATTAGATAGATAGCCCTGATGTCAGGCGAGGGTAGTGGCAGTGAACGTGTTAAAGCATATTCTCAACTGTAGCTCTCAGCGTTTCTGGAGAAATGTTACGCACATGTCGTTCTTACCCATTTTTCAGTTCTGCCAAAGTGTTTAGATTACCACCATAAATAGTGCTTTTGATATAACGCACATTAAACATGCTTTCTAACGCGATTCAGAAACAATTAATCACATTTTAAACGGGTTCTTCATATCCCGTTTTAATTCACAATATTGATACAACAACATTTCACTCATGGTGGGGAGTGCTTGAACTTTTTTTTGGTGGAAAAAATTACATGATCTTTTTAAAACTATTACCACCGTTGATAACACTTGATCCAGTCGTTTTTCTTTTATGATCATTTGAAACTGGATCTTTAATTATAATCCCCCTGTGTTAGAAGCGTTAAATTATCTGTTAATCTATGTTAAATTAGAAAGTATATGTGTTTCAGCTAGCTTTAAGAAAATATGCACCATTCAATGTTTCTTAAAAGTTTTCTATGTCCTTTATTTGTAAAAAGTTTCTTTCTCTATTTCAGTTTCTTTTTAACCCTGTTGTTGTTACGTATGGCTTTTTACAAGCCTGCTGACAGAAAATTGTCAGCAATTTAAGACGAAATGAACGTCTCTTGTTTGTTCAGAAGCGCCGACTAGGGCCAAGAGTACGACTTGACTACTTCATGCTTTATATTCACTTGCACAACCCCTTTTTACAGGAGGGCACATTCATACAATTCGTTGAGAGATATCAGAAGATCAACCATGCCCGAACCGGGACGCCCAGATCACGGGGAAGAGGACGTCGGCTCTTTTTAACCCTTCTTTGCATAATGATGAAAATTTCCATCATAGCATTAAGTGAATAAAAAAATTGTACTCAAAACAGGTGTATTGGAAATTGTTTGTTGCTGGTAACTGTTTTCACGACTATTGCGTATTAAGGAAAATAGTTGTCAAAAAATATCAAATGTCGCAATCATTACAGCGGGGTTGAACTTATCATTCCGTTGTTCATACTGGTCGGAAGAAATGTATGATTTCTTTAATATTTTTATAACTAATCTGAGATTACATATTTTTTTGCTAATAAAGCGATGATGAGTGGAAAAATTCAAAAGAGAGGGACACTGAATATTTTATACTGAGCTTAACATGTAATTTTAACAATGATGATGGATATTTCCATCGTACCATTTTTTAATCACTTTATATATTGGATATATTAGGACTTTTTAAAAACATTTTTCCTTTAATCTAGAGCATAAATTATATCCTTCTGGTTTATTTCACATAAAAAAAGAAGAAAAATCATGCAAAGAATGGTTGTTGCGGAGTCATCTAAAAGTCTTATAAAGCTGTTGAACTAGTGGGGTAAAGCAGTGTTTATGTGGGAATTTTTAATTCGGAAGAAAAATTTATTAGAATGAAAAAGGAATTTAAAAATCTATGGTTCTATTTTCGATACTTACTGTTATCTTGAGAAATTTGTTCTAGAGAAATTGTATCTTGTAAATCTTCTAATAAAACTGAGTAGAAATAATCAAAAATCGAAGCGAGGGCAATGAGACGCATTTTAATGTAATGACACTCATTCATATTTATGTGAAATAAGTTTGGAATACTTTTCAACACAGTTGCAAATCTTGTCAGAAGAAAAACGATCATATTTTACATGACTACAAACAGCATTCAAGTAGATGTTAAATAATATACGCAAATATTTTTGTTATGTGAAGGTGACATTTCATAAAATGATCTCATAATCTACATGAATAAAAACTTTGGCAACTTATTACTTGCACTTGCCGGATGGTTATAGACAAAGTTAAATAATGTAATATATAAACAAATATTTTTGGATCTATTTACCGCATCTATTAACCAATGATGAATGAATTTTTGTTTGTTTGTACCTTATGCGCTGCCGTACCGCTCATCCGATCGCGATAAAACTTTGAATAGTTATTGCTTGCACTTTACACTTCTCCTTTATATACCATTCGTTTTCAATGATTGTACTCATTTCCGATACGAAAATAAAGGCTATTCTTTCTATCATTCCTAATGAAAGAAGACAGTTATTTCAAACGATATTTCCAAAATTATTTCTTTTGAGGCAGCAGCTCGCCAAGTACCAGCCAGTTCGCTTTAAAACATAATTTTTATAGAATTGCTCTTGATGATTCTCTATTTTTCTTACTTCTACTTTTTCGATAAATTCTTGAAACGTGAATTGCAGTATATAAACATATGTTAATTGCCTGTACAAAGCCTTCTATTTTAACTCGGCAGGTCGCAAGCAATTCCATGAGCCATTGCTGCGATTACATTCAGATTAATAGAGGGCTTAGTACTCAGTAAGAAGTAAGAAAATATGTATTTTATCAATGAGTTTCGGTACAAAAATTTGCCTTCTGGTACTGTTGAGCCAAGAGATTAACATAACATAACATACAGTACATAAACATACAGTATCTAGTTTTTTTTTATCCGGTCTACCCCTTCTCCACGTTAAATCGGGAACTGCTGTTCGGGAGTGTAGTGTTTCCTAGTAGCACATTTTTTTCTATATCAGCTTACAATTTTCAACATTCAATATTTGCTTCCAATAAAATAATAGCAATTTTCAGATAAAAATATTGCCAAAATACATTTCTACTCGTAAACACTGTTTATGATGAAAAAATTAAGCTCTACTATAGTGTCGTTATATGGCTAAATTGGTTACAGAAATGGTTTATATAAAATATATAAATAACATCAAATATTAGAATATATCAAATTGTATAAATCAAAGCTTCTGGAACAGCTTGTTGTGATACCATCTAAAACAATGAATCAAATTAGACTGCCACAACGGTTTTTTTTTCACTTGAAGTATCATTTTTTTTTTTTTGCACTGACAGTTCTTTAATTAAGTTGTATTTGTGTACTTACTAGCTGTTACCCGGCGCATTGCTACCTCAGAAGAAATAATTTTGGAAATATCGTCTGAAATTTGAAATAACTCTCCTGTTTAATTAGGAATAATATCGTAAATAAATACATTCATTGGAGTTGAATGATATTTAAAACAGAGGAATAACTAATTTTTATTCCATTCTTTTTTATTTTATTATTCAAGAGCTTTAAAGTAGGCCATATTTTTTGTTTTTCCGTCTTCAGAAGTAAAAAAATTAATTTTTTCACTGTCCGACTCGTAACATCCATCATGCAACTGGTTATGTGAAAAAACTGTTTTGTCTCCTTGGCGAGTTCATTTGACAATAATCCTTGGTTAATAAATGCGGTAAATAGGTCCAAACATATTTTTATATATTATATAATTTTACTATGCCTATAACCATCCCGCGAGTGCAAGTAATAAGAATTCAGTTTCATCGTAATCGGATGAGCGGTGCGACAGCGCATAAGAGACATACAGACAAACATTAATTTTTATTTATCTGGATTATAAATAATAATAATAATATATTCATTTTTTATCTGTTTTCTTCTTTTGGATTCCCTATAAAAATATGTGACTTGATAACTTGGAAACGAAATTTTTTTTTGATGTAAACAGTGTTAAGACACTTTTTCCTGCCCATTAAATGGAAATCATCACCATGAAATCTTCGGAAAAAAAACTTTTCAATAAAATTTTTATCCTGGATTCATAAATGTTTGTGGAGAGTTTCACAAATTTGACGGAAATATTCTTGTCAGATTGCACTTATAATTTATTGATTATTTTTTTATTCTACAGCAACATCGTTTTTGTCAGATGTTTCTGTTGATAAAGATTATACGAACTGTTCAACATCATTAAGTAAGTCCATATTTTGCAAAGGCCAGTTATCTGTGTGTGCTCATAGAAATCATTGTTAATGTACCAAAGAATCTAACTCCATAATTCTGTCTTTTTGGGATTTGATAAGACTTCACAGGCGCCAATGAAGCACTAAGGTTTTGGAATATATATATAAAAAAAGTCCCACCTGACTGATGTCAAAGAAAGGCAGAAAAAAAAGTTAAAATAGTTCACATCTCAGCCATAACTTTTACGCTTTATATACTTTCAGCGGTCGGCACTACGCTGCAATCTGGTCTCGGCAAACTGTGCACGCACCATAAAAGTCCTGGAACTGAGATAGAGTACCTATCCTACGCGATTGTGTGGGAAAAACGTTTTTAACTCTATTAGTACACCCAGCTTTCTGAGTATCAGTGGGCGAACAGTGATGAGTACGAGAAAAAAAGTAACAGCAGGAACAAAAATAAATAACGAAAATTAAAATCTCTCAGGTGCCATTTTTTGTGGAATATTTTTTTCATTGTTTACTTTTTTGCTTCATTTCTCGAACCACATTAACGATTCTTTAAACATCCGTTCCATTTTTCTTTTAAATTTTCTGTTTTTTGAAATTTTTATCGTTTGGAACCAACTTTAAAAATTATGCAAGTTTCGAATAAATCGATTAAAAGGAAAAAATGCAAACGATATTTAAAAGATTATAGTTATTATAACCCACCTGTTTCCTTATTGTTGTGGACTAACTTCAACCTCTTTCTGACTAATTATTTTGTAATTTTTTTTTTTGATATCGTCTGTCGCATCTTTTCGCCGAAACAGGTGGTGATTACAAAATGCCGGAAGGTTTCAGGTTGCCATTTTGGTTTTTATTTAAAAAATCTGTCGTGATGTATGCACGAGGGCGAGGAATCGTAAGTTTTCCTTCCTTTTACATTTTTTCGTTTTACTTAATTTTATTTGTGTGAAGTGAGTGGAATACCTAATGATGAAAGTAAAATCTAAACTTTTCTCTTTCTTTATCCTCTGTACGAATTATAACAACTCAATGTAAAATTATTGGATTATCCAAGGTCTGAAAGATACATTTTGTTTTCTTGAAAGAAAGAAAATATTAAAAATTCCAACAGAATTGCATCTAACTTAATGTAACTCTGTCAGAGAGATTATAGTTATTATTGAATAATTTCCCATAAAAATAAAAAATTTACATTTTTTAATTTATTATCAAAGTTTTTAAAGCAAGTTTCCGTAATAAAGTTTTCAAAATTGAAAAAAAAATGATCGGTCAAAAAGGCATTTAATTGCTAGTTTCATTAGTTTTCTCCAATACTGAAATAACGTGCATTTGATTCCCTTTTATATAGACAAGAATTAGAACCAATTTTGAAATCTTGCCGCATTGAAACGAACATTATCGAGTCTGCATAGCTAAATGGTTATGACGCTGGACTCAAACTCAGGAGATCATGTGTTCGAATCCTAGTAGACTTAACAATTTGTTTTTCCTTTATTTCGTGTTCCAGAAGATTCTGGACCTTTCTTTAATTTTCCAGATAAGAGCTCTGGATTTTTCTTCCTGTCACCAGAAAGGTATTCCGGAACTTTCCGTACTTATATAAAAGCTGAAGATCTCTCAGTCACAGAGTTGAGCTAATAAGTTGATTTAACTCTACTTCCTGTGTTTTCTTGAGTTCCATCTACGTGACAATATTATTAGACAAAATATTATATTAAAATACTCTCTAGTGAGATTTAATTATGAAAAATTATGGCTTGAAGTAATCATTTCATTTTCATTAAAGAAAACTTAGTTCATTTTATAATTCTTATATATTGTTAACTAAAATCATATTACTGGTACAGATGTAGTTGTTATTGATAAGTTCATACTCAATACTTTTTTCAAAAACTTTCAATCATTTCGGATTATTGCCTAGTTTTTGTGCTTTACTCTTGGCATTCTCATTTTTTTTTATTTATTACAGGTTCATTATCTATTTTCTTCCAATTTCATTTTTTTTAATAATGTGTCCATCACTCCAGAGCATTCACAAAAATCACTTATTAGTTTCTCATTCAGATTTTATCTTTTTGGTAATATTTTACTATAATTAGTTTCATTATCAGTATCAACTGATATTGAAACTAACTTTCTCTTATTCATTATAGGGTTTGTTTCAAAACATGTTTTTTTCTTTTGTAAGACACACGTTCACGCTAAATGTTTATAAGAATAAAATTCACTGACTGGGAACAATTTTCCCATAATTTATACTAAAACAATCTAACGGTAAACAATATGTGATAATAATCTATGATATCAACATAGGTAATAAAATCGCTACCGGATTCAGTACACTAGAAATTTTTAACCAAATTTACTATCTTATTCGACAATGACTTTAATCTCATGGCGAGTGTAGCTTGTCTTTGTGCTATAAAAATCTTCTATATTGTCTTTGTGGCATATCGTCTTTGCTATCTGCGCTATATCGTCTTTGTGGCATAAAAAACCAATGACTAGCTATACTCGTCATTTTACGGGAAGGAATTAACAGATTTTCTATTTTATGAATTAAATTTTCGGACAAAATATTAATTAGGAATTAACCTAGGATGTCTTACAATTCTAAGTCATTTCAATAATTAAAACAAAAACCACCTACAGTAATAATCGATTATAGAAAAGGATACAAGAACAGAAACGTATAATTTGGATATTACTTTCTTCATTCCATGAAGAAGTGAAACAGGTAGTTTAAGTTCGCAAACTTCTATTTAGAAATATAAAAAATAACATTTTGTTTATAATTTTTTTAAAATATTTGTTCTGTATTCTCTTCCTTAAACTTGAATAGACTTTATGCCTTGGATTATATAGATAGTTTTCGTCTAGATGCAAAAGACTAATCTAGACACAAACCTTTTGTGTTAAAACTACGTCAGAGAATAATAATAATAATTAAATTTAATCATCTTCTACCATTCTTTGTTACTGGCTAAAGTGAGATAGAAGTTGCGTCAAATTGACATTCTCGAAAAAGTTCACTCTGAAGCAGATAAACTGCAATGTCGATTATGACTTCTTCCGACTTTTGAATCAAAAATGTTGCTTTGGGAAATTAAATTAAAAACATCGTGACCTTACATCTTTCTCACCTCCTTTCAAATCACTATGGTATCAACGACAGACCGAAAAACTGAGGACCTTGGATAAGGAAATGACGTACAAGAGTTGCTAAATACCCTCCTTCGGCTTCAATTTAAAATTTATACTAAATCTGTCACGTGATCATTGGGCGAATTCTTTTGGATTAATCCCTGGTTTAAGATTAATAGTATCCGAATATCGAATTTTGGTTTTAGGCTCATTTTTTCCCAACCTATTGAAACTAAATTTTTACACAGTCATACTTGAAGTTGCTGACTCACATATCAAATTTAAGTTATTGTATTCATGCAATATTGCATTTCCATTCTTCGCAAAGTACAAACGGACATTATTCCTTTGTTATATTTGCCCACAATTTTACAGGTGGTTACTTTATAGATATCAAATCTGTGCACCAATTTTTTCCTATTTAGCTCTCATCGTTTTGTGATGGTGGTGGATCTAATGCCATTTGGACATATTAAGCCCGAATGAGAGCAGCTCTTTCGAATGAAGGCAGAGGTGTGCGCCTTTCGCTGTGAACGAGCACCGTTCAGGGGAAAGGACGACTTTGCTCGAACACACAGGACACGACCCTTTTTTACGGTGCAGTCGAAATCATTCATACCTTTATTCATCCATCCGCAAGTCAGAATTTCGATCCAAATCAGAGACCGACTCAACCCTGATTCAGTACCCCCAGAGGTATCATTTGTGATGGGCACTTGGAGGACTTTGCAGTCACGACCTATTGAACGTGCCCCTACAGCCATGAGCCAAAACGGCGGTCTTTGGCCGAGGGGAGAGCAGAGCTCGCTACCTATCGGTTGCGAGACTGCCGCTCTTACCAACCAATCTACCGCGGCCCACCGTTTTGTAGTTATCCTGTTATTTTATATTCGAGGAACCAAAAAATGCATTTTGCATAAGTTGTAATAGAAATCTAAACATTTGATGTAAAAAGCGAACACCTAACCGTCTTGTTTAAAGCATTTATTTTGTCATGACATACAGAAACAACTGAAAAATATGTTTCATTAAGATTTTAAACGAAAAGATTTATTCGAGTCAATACTTCAAGATCGAATTTTTTTAATGGTTGCATTACTTTATACTTACATCGAAGAAGAACGAATACTTACTTTCTCTATACTTAAATCGAGACAGTAAGAATATTTCATTTATAATTCTGGCGTGAGATGCTGTACATGAGGATTGTATACTGCACAGATACTTTTGTCCACGTACAAAACTCCGATACAGTTTCTTTCACATATCTGCAACTAAGAAAGATTTTGTACTAGGGTTTTTTTATTATATACTATTATTTTCACAATCTGGAATATCTGAAAAAAATCGACAAGCACAATTTTAACTTCATAAATTCAATAGTAAATTACACATTGTTATAAATGACCAAATGTGTCTTACGTTATATTGTAGCTTATATATGTCGCGATCAATGTGAATAATCGTTTATTTTTAATATTAATCTGTCATGGTTAATAATACCCAACCAAGTCGGTTAAAGTGAACAATTTATCCCATTAACCGGTTATTGCTAATAATAACTAATGAAGTTTGGCTAATGACAGTTTTTCGCGTTTTTTTTTAATGGTTGACAAGAGCTGCACAATATCAGCTGATTGTTGATTTCACAAATTATTCTCCCGAAAAGTTTTTTTGTTAGTTTTTGACGCTTATATAATTGTTTTTCAGAAATTAAGAGAGTTATTTTAACTAATTTTACTGCGACACAATGGATGACGATTTCGAAATCATGCTTCAACAATTACCTAAACATGCTCTAGAACAAAATGAAAAAGCATCAGTTATTTACACGAGAAAAATATAATCCGTTTTTCGCAAAAGTTTAGGAAAGCAAAGAGAAGTAACTAAACATTGGAAGATTATCAACGAGTATAGAAATATGATATTATTAGAGTATACAAAAACATGTACAAAGATGCATACAAATGTCCGAATCTTATATAAGCCATTTAATCACTTTGACCATACTTCATTGGTCAATGTGAATTATTAATAATAAGCTGCTAAAGGGGGTAATTTGCGATATTTCTCATTAATAATGACCTTAATGGCCTCCGTTAATGACAATATTAATGGATTATTCACGCTGACTGTAACAGTGTGAATAATCGGCTAATTCACACTGTTATAGTCAGTGTGATATAATGTTACAGTCATTGTTATTCAGTTACAATATAATGTAAGCTCTTACATAATAGAGCTTGCATTATATTTCAGCTTCCATATATAATAGAGCTTACATTATATTTGAGCTTCCATATATAATAGAGCTTGCATTATATTTGAGCTTCTATATATAATAGAGCTTGCATTATATTTCAGCTTCCATATATAATAGAGCTTGCATTATATTGCAGCTTATATATATATATATTACAGCTTACATTATATTGCAGCTTATATATATATTACAGCTTACATTGTATTGAGTTTTGGCTTTCTAAATGAAGAAAAAAACCGAATGATATTGGCACAGAGTTATTTTTAAGGTACAAGCAAATATTTGTCTTAAAATCCCTAGTCCAATGAAGACAACTCACAACATCAGAAAATGCTTTAAGTTACCCGGCTACGTTAAAAATAGTGGTTTTCGACCAAATTGGCAATTTTTTTTTTCCTGCAGATTAGGCTTTCTTCTTTTCAAAACAGCTTATCTTTTCTAGGAAAAGGAAGGCATCACCTATCATCTAGGGTCACATAATTTCTCAGCTAAAACTCGTCTTTAATTTCGATTTTCTCAAAATTTTAATGTTCATAAACATTCATCACCATTGATAAGATGTCACAAAATCTAATATAGGTATTGACATAAAATTTTCGGCTTGCGTTTTAAATAATATGGGCAATGAAATGAGTCAGAAGTTTCATTGTGGGTGAAATACTTTTTAATTTATAGGTGTTTTTAAAAAAATGAAGCTGTGAATTTATGGAAAAAATGCACATTGTACTTATATTTTTACTCATCACTTCTTTGCATCTCAAAATTTTTCTTACGTTTTGGCTCATTTCATTCATCATTATATTTTACAAATTTTGTGCAAAGAAAAATAGGATTCCTGCATTACCATTTTGTGTAGAGTGTTAACGGTTTTGATAAAATTTCATTCTAATTTACAACAAATTTTTCTATATATATTAAATTATTAAAATTAAGATATATTATTTTTTCAAATAATTTTGTTGTATTTATCGTATTTTGTATTATAATTGACAATATCTAAAAACCATAGCTTTAAATAGTTTTTTTTTTAAATCGGATACCTTAAAAAAAAAAGCGCGATCAATCTTTTTTGGAAACGAAATCACTCCAAACTGTTCCAGATTTATTAGTGATTTTCTTCGATTTGGGTGAAAAATGAGCAGCTGTTTATGAATTCCGCGTTTGAGTGACACCAGCCTTGAGGATCAGGGTCAACCATCCGAGCGAACGCCGAAGAAAATGACTGGTTTTCACAAGCGATTGTTTGCACGGTGATAAATGGATTCATGACCATACTAATGAATTTAATTTCATCGATTTAAAAGGCTACTGCAAACTGATCGGAATACTTACTCGCTTTTTGTTTTTCGAAAATGATCCGCGAGACCTTGTATCCTTGTTAGTCGATTATCAATTAAACAAAACATTGTATTGTGTGGTCTCAACCTTGCTTTTTATTTTTTTATTTTCAGAAGTGACATAAGCGTAATAAATAATTTTGCATAATAACAGCTATGAAGGAAGCAAGAATGATTAATTATTTTTCCATATTTGAATATTTAAGCATACCTTATGAATTTTAAGTTTTTATCTTTCTTTCGTAATAATATATAGACTTTCTTTTTCAAATTTCAATTATTTAAATGGTGAGACTGTCAATTAGGTTAACAAGAACCAAAAACAAAAATCTTCTAGAAGTATTCGGGTGTCCGGTTTCTTTCCTATTTCTAATGTGAAAAGAATACGCAAAATTTACTCTTGAAGATATATTTTTCGTTTTATAAGAACCCTTTTGCTTTGTTACCATCTTCCATCTCTCTGAAAGCCTTATTGTGCATTCTTTCCAAAATTGCTGTGTTTTAGACCAGATATAATCCTAGAGATGCACTTTAATTTGCTGACGGATTTAAAATCTTTATAGTGAAAATAATTCTTTTAACGCCAGAAAGAAGTAATAATCAGATGGAGTGAGATCTGGAAAGTATGCAGGATGCGGTAAAATATCCCAAACAAATTGCAAAACCTTCGCTTTTACGACTCGCGAATGCATTATGTAGTATCGTGTTGTCCTGATGAAAAACTTCGTCAGTTCATTAACTCAATCCGTTATTTTTAATGCTAGGGCAGCTTTTAATTATATATATAATAAAAAATTTAATGACATTCTAGCTTTTTTTGCAGAATAACATTTTAACTTCAGAAGATAATCTTACGCCATCTTACATAATATTACATCTTCAAATAATTTTACACCATCTTAGTTTTCAAAAAATTATCTTTCAAGCTATATTTGATTTAATGGTATAAATATTTCTATATGTTTAATCAATTTTAAAAGAAAATATTTTAATCATATTTTCTAACATTAAACTTGAGAGTACTGAATGAATATTCAACGAATCACGAGATACAATAAATAGTTTCTTTCATTACCATTCTGAAAGAACACCAGGTTTTACAATCTTAAAAGAATAAACAAATCTGAGATGTAAAAAAAAAATATTTGTTTGTTGAATAGAATTATAAAAATGGAATAAATGCTATATATGTTTCTCCTTTATATGTCCTTCCATTTCATGTATTCATTGCCAACAAGAAAATAAATATCATTCTTCCTATCATTCCTAATGAAACAAGATAACTGTATCAAATTCTAAAACGATATTTTCAAGATTATTTCTTCTGCTGCAGCAAAGCGCCAGGTACCAGCGAGTTATCTTATAAAAATGTGCATGGAATCAAACCCGAATTTTAAAGGATTACAGTCGAAGATATTACCACACATTTCCAAAAATTCTCGTCTAAAATTATGCACCAGTTTCATCAAAATAGCAAGCACCGAGAAGCTCTAAGGGATATTCCTTCCATTTTATTCCTCACTCTGTGGCATATATGAAAAGGAGAGGGAATATTTAACAATTTGCTCTAGAATGGTACCTTTCACTCACCAAGCACTGCACCATTTTGGCATTTCATTTATTTCATTAATTTTGGTTATTAAAACCGCTTACAGATTGGTGCAAAGATGTCGATGGATTTGTCAGGGTTGTTCAATTTAAAATAATTAAGTATATTTATTTTTCGGAACAGTAAAAATGTTCTCGTATTTTGTGAATAGCTTTGCATCGGATTACTTTTCCTATTATTCCGGTAATTGCAATTACCATATAGTTATTATTCTGGTCCCACTAAACAATTTTATTTGATCTACGACAACCCCCAAAAAGGCATTGTTCACGTTCCCTTTGGAACATTTGAAATATTCAAGTCGTAAATAAAAGAAAATTCTATAGTACAAGCGTAATCTTAATCTCAAATTAGAATCGTCTGTCAAAATGTCCCTCATAAAAAAAAAAA
>JAPMOQ010010648.1:1437364-1513656 GCA_026543055.1 Argiope trifasciata | reverse complement strand
TATATATATATATATATATATATATATATATATATATATATATATTAGGCTTCCTCCGTTTTGAAGTTGGCGTAAACTTATATTTAAACAGTGGAACAAATGAACTTTGTTTTTATAAATCTTGCTCAAATTCGCTTGCAATCTAGAAACTTGATCAAACGCTTTACACTGAATTTTATCCATCTAGCTCAAAAAGGTTTTTTTTTGTTGTTGTTGTTATTTTTCTCTGGAGGGCATGTAATGCCAAATATGTGTTTCTTGAATTTTGTGCACTTTAAATCATGACGATTCCATAAAGATCATTCGAGTTCGAATTTTTGACGATTAACAATTTTTTCCCTATGCTTCGTATGCGAGAAAGTAAAAAATTATTCTTAAGATAGCTAGTGTCTTGTTGAATCGAGTTCGAATTTCTGACGATTAAAAATATTTTTTCTGTACACTCAATAAAATATAATTTCATTCGCATTCAGTAGAGTTTCGTGTATCAAACATATCACCAGAGCGTCTTGCTTGCCTGAATTTCAAACACCCTTTTCTTCAAACATAAACTCTTCTACTTGAGAAATCAACCATTCGTCGATTCTTCTTCGTCTTCTGAAGTTTTGCGCACTAATTGGCAAAAAAAAGGATGAACCTCCGTGTTGATTTATCCAAAAAAACACTCCTCCATTAGCGATTTTTTTTTGAGAATGGCAAAAAGAAAAGAAAAGAAAGAAAGCTGTAGGTCGCATTTTATTACAATTCTCGAGACGGCGCCAAAATGTAAGAGTTAGTGACCTAATACGCCCATGCGTGCGCGCGCGCTCAGGTATAAGGGGGCGGGCTGACATTACAACCGGAGGGGGACAGGACACCCCCCCCTCCCTCCTGCGTAGTGAATTTACGAGCGTGTTATTATGATAGTAGCGTATTTCCCCTTCCTTTTTTAATGTGACGACTTTTACTCGGTTTCGTGTGTTTTAAACAACTTTTTCCAAACACTTCTGCCCCGTGGCTGTTTTCCCAAGAGCTGTTCCTACGTCCAACCTCAATGCCGTGGGCTCCGCTAGCAGAAGGACGTTCCTATATCGCTGAAATTGCATCTTTGGCAACTTATATTCGGTTGGCCCACGTGTGGGCTATAAGTGCTGTTCGAGTCGCTCTGCCATCGGTTCATACTTTTCAGTCAGTGGCGGCTTCTAAGTGCGCCCCGTGTCACAGCCTGTGGAGCAATATTGTACAATATTATGATAAACAACATTAAAAATATTGAGAAGATCGATCAATGTCATACAATATTGTACACTATTTGTGTGCTGTTAGTAATTCTAAGATTCCCCAGTAGCACAGCCTGTAGCACAATTTTGTACAATATTAGATGATATTAAACAATATTCCTCAATATTAAACAATATTGCGAATATTGATCAATGTCATACAGTATTGTACAATTTGTGTGTTCTACTAGTAATTCTAAGATTCTCCAGTAGCACTGCCTGTAGCCCAGTATTGTACAATATTATACTATATTAAACAATATTCCTCAATATTAAAAATATTGCGAATGTTGATCAATGTCATACGGTATTGAACAGTGTTTGTGTGCTACTAGTGATTCTAAGACTTCCCGGTAGCACAGCCTATAGCACAATTTTATACAATATTATAAGATATAACATGATATTAAACAATATTGAGAATATTGATAAAGGTTACACAGTATTATACAATATTTGAGTGCTACTAGTGATTCTAAGATTCCACGGTTGCAGAACCTGCAGCACAATATTGTACAATGTTATACGATATTATATATTAAATAATATTCCACAATATAAACAATATTGCGAATATTGACAAATGTCATACAGTATTGTACAATATTTGGGCACTACTAGTAATTTTAAGATTCTCCGGTAGCGCAACCTGTAGCACAATATTGTACAATATTATGCGATATTGTATGATATTAAACAATATTGCAAATATTGATCAATTTCATACAATATTATGCAATATTTGTGTGCTACTAGGAGTTGGCTGCACAAATCAGTTCGTTTAAAGTATCCGAACACGTTCGGAGCACTTTTTTTTAAAAGAAAAATAAGGTTTCAACGCACTTTAACTAGGTTTAAGACTATTCAAATTAGTAAAAGGATGTCAACAACAACAACAACTTTTGGAAATTAATATTTAATAGCATAAATTTAAGCATTTCTAACAAAACTTCAAATTGGCTACACCAAAAACTATTACTCTCATCCTAACAAAACTTATACGAAAATAAACTACATAGCTTTCTTAAGGGAATGAATTAGAATCGTTTGATTCTAACAATAAATAAAAAAATTTACGTCCAGTTGAAGGTTTTTCATGAAATTTTTAATAAATTTTTGACATTATTATTAAAAGTATAGGCTGTAAATTAAAAGCTATTCGCTAGCTAATTATTTAGTTTATTCTCTAGAAAATAGTTTAAAATCCTTAAAACTTCATAGTAGCATAATAATTAATTTTTATTTTAATCATTTTTATTTTATTTTTGAATTTTGAATTTTAATTTGAAGTGAGCAACAAATGAGCAAAAATCAGTTTTGAGAAAAATGTATTTAAAGTGTACACTAACCTGTTTTAATAATAAATTATGGGCTACATAGTTAAAATTCTCTACATTTATAGGTTATACTTTTTTCCTCCTCATCTTTTAATAATTTTCCTTTTTTAATCATATAAATTTTTTCTGGAAATTTTTGTGTTTGACAGTGAATGCTTCTTAGATTAATTTATTCTATCTTTGTCGTGCTCAGCAAATGCTCTAACTGGAATTACACTATGATATATTTCAACAATCTTAAGGATATTCTGTAATCCTATAAATCCTTCGTTAAAAATTTATTACAGACATAAATACCTCTAATCTGAAGATTCAACAAATATGTATTATTTCTAGAATTATAATGCAATTAACATGTACACATCAATGTATAAGAGTTACTTAAAGAACTATGATGCAATCAACATATAGACAACAATGTATGAGGGTTACTCAAAGAATTATTATGCAATTAACACGTGCGCATAAATGTATAAGGGTTACTCAACTATAATACCATTAACATGTACACATCAATGTATGAGGGTTACTCAAAAAATTATAATGCAATCAACATGTACACATCAATGTATGAGGATTACTCAAAGAATTATAATGCAATTAACATGTACACATCAATGTATGAGGGTTACTCAAAGAATTATAATGCAATTAACATGTACACATCAATGTATGAGGGTTACTCAAAGAATTATAATGCAATTAACATGAACACATCAATGTATGAGGGTTACTCAAATGAAAAGTGGACACGTTGAATGTATTGGGGACGGACAATGTATGAGGGTTACTTAAAGAATTATTATGCAATTAACATGTGTACATCAATGTATAAGGGTTACTGCAAGAATTATAACACCATTAACATGTACAAATCAATGTATGAGGGTTACTCAAAGAATTATAAATGCAATTAACGTGTACACATCAATGTATGAGATTTTCTCAAATGAAAAGTGGACAAGTTGGATGAAAGGAGTAATTGTATTGTAAATCAAAAGAACTTGCCATATTCGTTGTGACTCAAGTCCCATGGTTTAAATGGCAGGTCTATGCCTCTGGTATACAAAGTTGGGTTTGGTCCTTCAGGAAGTCCTTCACAGCTTCCTTCACTTCGTCGTCCGAATGGAAACATGTCTCCCCTGCAATACTCTCTTAAGTGGCTCGAAAATGCGGAATCACTGAGGGAAAAATCCGGACTGTATGGCGGGTGTTCCGACACTTTCCAACAGAATTTTTGAAGGTCGTGAGCTATTTGAGCGGGCATTGTCATGGAGAAAGATCAACTGCTGTGTGAGAAGGCCTGGCGTTTGCTTTTGATTGCTTTTCGTAGTTTTGTCAGAATACTGCGGTATTATGTTGAACTGATGTTGCTGTTTTAGTAAAAGAAATCTTTGAAGAGTGGTCCACTTCAATCGAAGAATCAGAAACCCTTTTACTGTGCTATTCCTATTTGGGCGAATCCATCTATAGCACGAGTTTACAACTCATAAGAATAGCTTTCACTACGGTGGCGGGTCTAGTGCCACTTGGTTATACCAAGCCCGAATGAAAGTAGCTCTTTCGAATGAAGGCAGAGGTGTGCGCCTTTCGTTGTTAATGAGCACCATTCAGGTGAAAGGACGACTTTGCTCGAAACACACGACACAGCCCTTTTTAAGGGGCGATCGAACTCATTCATTCATCTATCCATCTGCAAATCAGAATTTAGATCCAAATGAGAGACCGATTCTTCCCTGATTCAGTACCCCCAGAGGTTATGGGAACTTGGAGGACTTTGCAGTCACGATCAATTGAATGTGCTCCAATTGCCATTAGCCAACACGGCGGTCTTTGACCAAGGCGAGGACGGAACTCGTTACCTTTTGGTTGCGAGACTGATGCTGTACCAACCAGGCTACCAGGCTGTCAGAGTTGAATGCTGTATGCAGTGCACACTTCCTACAGCCCCTTATATCCCAGTTTGGCAGCACTGCTGTATCCGCAGGTTCTCATGGAATCTTAAGTGTCTACTTTTAATTTAGGCAACCTTTATAACTAACATCCTTGTGTTGTTTGTGAATATACAAGCAATAACTAAAACAATGAAGAGTGCTGCAAAATATGCAACAAAACCTTTTGAATTATTAAAATAAGAGAACTCGTAAGGAATAAAATTAGTGTCATTGAAATCAATCATTTTTTTTAACTTAAAATAACGTAATCATGTACTGAGCATATTAGAGAAAGATTACTTACGCGTTTATTAATTTTTAATTTGTTACAAATGTTGTATAAACCTTGAATAAATATCTTTTCATTCGAACCAACTCCGAAATAACACAGTACCAAATTTTGTCTCCAGGACCAGCATTCTATACGTCTGATCGGTTTGAACGATTTTTTCGCCAATTTTCATCACAAAAACAATTTTCAGACAGTATGATACACTATTTGGAGTGGTCACCCCGAAACTAACTCGTATTTTGTCCAATTAAAGTCGCCCTCTTTCAAGAAGAGGATGGTATGGCCAAAGAGTGAAGACATTTGGAATTTTTAAACTTCGCTTTTATTCCATACGGGGAGGCATAATTTAAGGACGAGCTGGACATTTCAATATACAGTGTGACACATGAGCTGAAGGGCTAAATATATTTCCCTGTCATAGTATGAGATTCTGGTTCATTACAAATACCGATTTAGGTAAAAGAAATTTAGATACCGTTTTAAAAAATTCTCCCAGCTGGACAGATTTTTATGCCTTGGAGAATGTGAAAGTGCGGATAAAAGCAGTTTTACAGAGCTCGTGTAGCACCGATTACATAAAAAGGTGGAATTGGATCAGGAAATAAGAGAACATTTTAGAATCAAGTTAATATGGGTTAAATTAAGATAAAATTTCGGAAATCAACCAGGATTTAAATTAGATTTTAAAATATCATTATATATATATATATATATATATATATATATATATATATATATATATATATATATATATATAATATTAGTTTTTTTGTCACTATTATTTAAACATATAAATTTACATCAAGTTAATCTAAGAAGAAATTGAAAGGATTAAATCTTTTACAATTATGGAGTAAAATTAAATTAAGAGTATTAGTTTTAATTTTTTGCCGTGCGTTTTTCATATTCCATGAGTCAAACAGGAGGAAGCGCGGCATTGTTTCTCATTCTTGAAACTATAGTCCACGGAAACACCAGATGTGTCGAAGATTACAAAAAAGCGCCCAGCCCATGGCGCAAATAGTCGTCATCGGGATCTTTGATCGGTGGAACCGATAAGGCTCCAACCATATGGTGATGTGCCATGGAAATGTATACTTATTTCCTTTCTGTCGCTACGTCACAAAGGCAGAGAACCGACGTCACCAACCCATCCCACCGGTTCCTACATTCTATTTCCACTTAATTCGTACTTCTTCATTTCATTCCTTTTCTTTCTCATGTTGGCAGGACTCTTTTTTTTTTTCACGCCCAAACAAGAAGGTCAAGTTGTAGTAACGTTACGCTTGTGGTGACGTCAGCAGACACTAGCGTTATGCGGTGGGACACTTTTATTTTTGTTTTCTGTTAATTGAACAGCGTGAATGTCGCGTCGCCGTCACTGTCCTGCTGTGACAAGACGCACGTTCCAGTGAGATTCTGTGAGGTGTTCTCCCCATTCTCAACAAGAGTGTCTTTTAGTCGGAGATACTTTACACCCATGCCTTTGATCTTTAGCGGATGGCTTCTGCTGTTTGTGACGGTAGCGTTACGTCAAAGTGATGGGTGTAACCAGGATTTCGGTCCTAGGTGGTTAGAGGAAGTGTAAATGGTTTGTGGTAACTCGGAGGTGACCCTTGGAACTCTTATTGATGCTGTTACTTTTGCTTTCAACACTTTGTAAATGAAAAATGCGTCTTTTCCAAATCCCGCAATGACTGTAATTCAAAAGGAATTCCAGAATTTAGTACAACAGTGTCCAATGGGACAACTAGATTGTGACCCAAAGATACACAAGGATTTATATGATTTTAAATTGAGGCTAAAAATTTATTTATTTATGATTTTAAGTATATTACAATAATAATAAGATTAGGAATAATAACTAAGTAACTATCGACTGTGCAGTGATGCTTAAAACTTATTCATACAAGACCTTTCTCATTGTATCAAAATCATTGAAAAAAATCTAAATTATGATAGTAATAAAAATTATTTACGTAACTAATTAATAAGTAAATATCTACAAGTTGTTGCCTAATATCATGGCAGGGCATCAGTTTATTTACACTTCAAAAAACTATATTAAAGTATTTATTAAAGTACATTAATAAATACTTTATTATATTAATAATATACTTAGTTTATTAAGTATATTAATCTATATTAAAGTATTAATTTTAAAATGCTGCTTGAATCAGATTTTTTAAGAGAAGCACCAATTTGCAAAATTGTAAGATTTTTTTTTTTTTGTCAATTATTTCAAGCAACAGTCATTTTTGCTGAATTTTCCGATACTTAAATATCAATTAACAGTTTTGATAGAATGTCTTATAATTCCAATATAAAGACTCAAATTTGTAAAATGGTCGAGATATTTGATTTACATATCAATTTAGGATATGTTTAAATGAATAGAATATCCCCCCCCCCTTGAAAGAACAAAAATATAAATTTATCTGAATAAGTGCTATTCATTGTATCAATGTTTAAGAATTGTAACATTAACATTTCCAAAGCTATTTGGGTTTTTATCTTCGATAACAAATGAAAAATATTCAGAAACACCAACTTTAAATAGCGTCTCCTATATTTTATTTTTCTTTCATATTAAAAAGTGCTGAGTTATTTGTCCTTTTTCGTAAGGAGCTCTTTCTCTCTTAAGATGTTCTTTCATGTTTAAATTATGCATAAGAGAAAAATTGTTTAGGAACATTGTTTAGGAATTCTATGTTGCTTATGAACCTAATTAAATTTTACCTCAGTAAAGCGTAATTTGCTTAATCCTTCAATCATTTCTTATTTCCAACTGTTGCAAATTTGTTTTGATATTTTGGGACAAAATAAAACTTTGGCTTGAACATGTTATCGAATTGTACCTAGTTACCATAGTTACCTAATTGGTGGTTTCATTGTGTCAAAACCGGTTAGTTGATTGAGCTTGTTGGCGCAAGAACCGTTTTTGATCAAACTGCGGCCAACATGTGGTGAGATTTAATCTTATTTTAAAGGTTTTAAAAATTTCTCTCTAAATCACATCGTTTTTCTGAGTCTGCCAAGCTGTAAAATATACAAAACATGATAGCGTGGTAAAATACCATCTAAAAGTAATTTAAGAATCAAATCAAAAAGTAAAAGCCAGCTATATTTTTAAAAAATAAAAAGTTGAGGACGGGGAACTTCATGAAGAATTTCCTTTAATTCAACGTGTAGAGATCGAAAGCAGTGGATACGTTCAATCTCAAATTGCGGACATTCTATTAAAATATTAAACTGTCATAGAACGCTGGCATACTGAGCATCGGAGAACGGGTTGCTCCAGCAGAAAATGTTTATGTGTGAGCCATGTGTGGCCAATCCTTAATCTAGTAAAAATGGTGTTAAAACTGGAATAGTAGGTAGGTGGTTGGGTCTAATGCCACTTGGTCATACCAAGCCCGGGTGAGCAGAGCTTTCGAATGAAGGCAGAGGTGTGTGCGCCTTTCTTTGTGAACGAGTACCGTTCAGGTGAAAGCACGAATTTGCTCGGACACACACGGCACAACCCTTTTTAGGGGGAGGTCGAATTCATTCATCCATCCGCAAGTCAGAATCGAGATCCCTCTCCTCCCTGATTCAGTACCCCCACAGGTTATGGGAACTTGGAGAATTTTGCAGTCACGACCTATTGAACGTGCCTCAACTGCCATGAGCCAACACGGCGGTCTTTGGCCGGGAGGAGAACAGAACTCGCTACCTCTCGGTTACGAGACTGATGTTCTACCAACCAAGCAACCGCATCCATTGGAATAGTACGAGACACAATTCAAATATCTGTTTTCCGTACAATTTAAGATGCTGCATGAGTTGCATTTGAAACGAGGGCAAGCAAACCAGGAATGAAAGCGATGTAAAATGAAATACTTTATAACTACTTCAGAATTAATACCCAAAATATATGCATCATATATCATCTATTTATTATAAAAGTTAACACGTTGACTGCTAACTACGAGGTAACTCGTAGATTGCGCTCTTTTCTAGGACTAAACCATCTTTGTTATTAGATGACACCTTCTCTACTACAGTTAAAAGATAGCGAAGAAGGGGTCATCTGATGAGATAGATGGTCCTGATATCAGACAAGAGTAGTGGCTGTGAACGTGTTAATAATGTACATGGAAAACAACAAAAACTTACTTTTTAGCCACATGTCTAGAAAGTAGATATTTTTTGTTGATAACGAATTGAAAAAAAGAACAATATAACAAACATAATACACTGATGAAAAAAAATCCCAACACTAGGAAGGAGCTGTGCTAGATAAACGAAATTTGGTAGGCGTGTTTATACATTTGAAAGATGGCGTCGATTCAAATTTCGAATACGCGCGTAAGTGAGGCGGTAGTAGCGACACTATGAACAAGCAAATGTGGTTTGCTTTAAATAAGCGCTGTAAGGTTCGTGATCGTTATTTACAGTTGAGATTTGACGTAGTGGGTTAATGGTAGTCAAGGATGCCTCTGAGAAGACGAAGAAGCCATTATCAACAGCTCACTGAGTTTGAGCCAGGTCGTGTTGTAGGGTTACGATAACGTGGGTTTTCTTTCCACGATATTGCTGAAAGACTTGGCAGGAATGTATCCACTGTGCATGAGTATTGGCGGCAGTGGTCAAGGGAAGGTACTGCCTCAAGAAGACCAGGTTCCGAGCGGCCAGGTGGTACTACTGAGAGGGAAGACCGTCGTATTCGGCGTATGGCTGTGGCTAATCGTGCTGCGTCTTCAGCTGAAATTCGAACTGCAGTTGGCACCACAGTGACACAACGAACTGTTACAAATCGGTTACTTCAAGGACAGCTCCGAGCCAGACGCCCTGTACAATGCATTCCACTGATTCCAAACCACTGCCGTTTGCGACGTGAGTGGTGTCAAGCTAGAGCACATTGGAGGACGGAGTGGAGATCTGTTGCGTTTTCTGATGAAAGCCGGTTCTGCCTTGATCGCAGTGATAGCCGTTTGTTGGTTAGAAGGAGGCCAGGTGAACGCCTGCTAGTGACCTGTCTGCGACCTAGACACACAGGGCCTACTCCTGGAGTTATGGTTTGGGGAGCAATTTCGTATGACAGCAGGAGCACTCTCGTGGTTATCCCACGCATCCTGACTGCAAATTTGTACGTCAGTCTAGTGATGCAACCTGTTGTGCTGCCATTCATGAACAGCATTTAAGGGGGTGTTTTCCAACAGGATAACGCTCGCCCTCATACCGCTGTTGTAACCCAACATGCTCTACAGAGTGCCGACATGTTGTCTTGGCCTGCTAGATCACCAGATCTTTCTCCAATCGAGCACGTATGGGACATCATTGGATGACAACTTCAGCGTCATCCACAACCAGCATTAACCGTCCCTGCATTGACCGCCCAAGTGCAAGAGACATGGAACTCCATCCCACAAACTGATATCCGACACTTGTACGAAACAATGCATGCACGTTTGCATGCTTGCATTCAAAATTCTGGCGGTTACACCGGTTACTAATGTACCAACATTTCACATTTGAAATGGCTCTTCTCGCCAAAGGCTCTACCTGTGATCTTGAAACTTTAATCAATTAAATATGTTACCTAGACAAATGTATTCCTAAAATTTCATTACGGTACAATAATTTTTTCTTGGTGCTGGGATTTTTTTCCATCAGTGTAGTATATCATACTTTCGCTCACTATCACATTGTTTTCAGAGCTTTATTTAAAATATTGGCAATGTTATAATTTATAGGATGGGTGACGTTAGTAATCTTCCCTTAAGGGGGGAAACGTAGTTTAGATGTCAAGCATTTGCCATTCTCCCAATTAGGTCCAAAATTTTACATAAATTGTTGCTGACAAGATTAAATTCACATAGGCAGGTATACAGAAAAACAACCCTTTGACATATTGCACAAAATTTTATATACAGATTCATAATTCTAATGACTATTCGATATGTTTAATTTCCTCAGTCTAGATATTGCAGTTTTGAGATTACCATTTTCTCACAGGCGTGGGCAAAAGAATACACAAAACTTCCATTGTACGAATTTCCACAATTTTCAGAAACCTGTTAATACCACATTCTAAATTTCATTTCTGTAGATAATTGCATTTTTGATCTGTTTACTCACTGATGGATATCCACAATTTTAAAATTACGCTTTTCTGAAATTGGGATGTCTGAAATAAGGAATGCCATCAAAATTTTGAGGTGGATTTTTTGGGGGAGAGAGGCGAATATATTGCACTGTACACTGTATACAAGACTGTATACTATACCGTATACACTGTATACAAGCATTTTGAATTTTTAAGGTAATAAGATGATTTTTTGAATTTTTAAGGTAATATAAAAATATTGTTTGGGAAGTTAATAGTATTTGCCTCCTTTTGTGACCAGTGTCTGCTTCCACTTTTAAGGCTTTTAAATAATCACTATGGAATGCATTTTTTAAAAATCACTTCGTCATTCGATTTGACTGAGAAACGCAAATTAAACAGAAGCAATTAACTACAAATTAAAAAGCGATTATACAGCGTAATTAAAGTGGAAGTAACGATCTTACTGTTGAGTTACTGATTTGTGAAAATACGTTATTGAACGTTTTGATGGATGAGTCTGAATTCTATCATTGCATTTAAAAGCATTGGTTCAAATACATATAAATAAAAATGAATGTTTGTCTGTATGTCTCTTATGCCTTCCTAAGCCGTTCATCTGATTGCGATGAAACTTGGTCAGCTTATTGCTTACATTTACGGGATGGTTATAGAAATAGTACAATTATCTAAAATTAAATATATATATATATATATATATTCGAATCTCAACGGCATCTGTTTAGCAAAGATTAATCTCCAAATAACTCGGCAAGGAGACAACAGGTTGTGTATAAATGCTAAATCCAAGTTTAAGGTTAATATTTGGTATCTATAGTACGCAAATGTCATGCAAGATTATCTCGGAGGTAACAACTTTATGACAGATTATGCAAGAAGGGTTTGTGGAGGCCAACCCTGAGGGTTTTAAATTTTTATTAAATTTTAGCGTTTTTCGCAGTAAACATCAAAAATATTATAGACTAAATAATTTTACACCATCTTCATTTTCAAAAATTTTATTTTCAACTAGATTGACGATTTTATGATATAAATATATTTTTCTATATTTAATCTATTTTAAAAGAAAATATTTTAATCACATTCTCTGAAATTCATTTGAACGAATATGAAACGAATCACGATACATAATAAATAGTTTCTTTCATTACCATTCTGCAAGAACACCAAGTTTTGCAATTCTGAAAGAATACACAAATCTAAAATATGAAAAAAGGATGTTTGTTTTTTCGCATTTTGTATACCGTTGTACCGTTTATCCTATTTTGGTAAAATATTGCGAAATTATTGATTTATTGCAATTAATACTTTTTTCGGTGGCAGCAACAGAGCTGGTACCAGCTAGCAGTATATAAAATGGAATGAAAAACACTATTAATACTAAGAAAAAAGCATTGTTCTTCAATGAAATTAATATCAGTTTAGTTTAAGATTTTGAGTCTTAAGATAATACAGAGATTATTTTTGTAAAATAATTATTTTGGAAGATATGAACATCGATTCCCGTAGGCAAATCATACGATGGCCTATTTCTGAGCTTAGTTAAATTTTCTATCTTAAAAGTATTCCTAGATTTTTTTTCAATTGTCTTTTCTCTAACTGAATTTACATTTGGTAACATGGCGAGTCACCTACAGAAAACTGCTAATAATACCTTGCAATTCCTTTAAGTAGCTAAGCGAAGCATTTGATTCAGTACAGCTGTAAAAACTTTCAATAAGGCAATCTGAAACTGGTACGATGGTTTGCTTTCATTTGATTTTTGCCATTCAAAAATGAGAAATAACTGAATTTTGTGCCACATACATTAAGGTGGGTTTACACTTGGCTAATTATAAGACGGCTAGATATAAGCGCATGCGCACGAAGGGATGGATTTATGTTTGCCACAATTCCATTTGATAGATTCAGATATTCCATGCTTGACTATAAATTGCCGCTTCGGCGTTTCTGAATTCTACTTTTTCACTGTGTATCGTATTAAAGTGATGGATATTTATACAAAAAAACATGGCAAAACAAAAAAAAAGTTCAACATACCTATATTTGCAAAACTATAGAAAGGAAATGAGAAATAAAATGGAAAAAAATCCCAGCAAAAAGCAAAACAATGACCGAAATAATCTATGATAAGTGATCATATTTTTATACTAAGAAAACGCCGCTAAATTTTAGTAACTCATGCGTAGAAAGGAAAAAAATACACCGGCATGTTGTTGTCCAATTGGGACAATTAACTTGCCATCGTCCTAATATCGTTTTACAGACTTTCTACGCATGCGCTGCCTACTGGCTGTCTTATAAATGACCCATTTTAAACCCGGCATTAGTGTTTTATAAATTTAGATTGTAACGACATGAGGATAAGCATTTGTATTAATATACATCAAAGTTCAATGTATAGCACTGAAACTTTTACTCAAAGCAAGTTTAGTATTATGGAAAATATAAGCATTATGAAATAAATATTCACATTTATTCATCTTCATAGTGCTGGATTGAATAGAATTTTTTAATTAGGCATCAAAGCTATTACTTTCAGCATGATAGTGAAATGTAATGATATAATGCGTGATTGCATTATTCTAAAAATTTACTAAGAGATAAGCGCTTAAAATTGTCAATTAGTTTTTTCGAATTGAAATTTTAAATTATTTTCGTGCTTTGAAACGTCTGCCGTATTTTCCCATTTGTATTAAATAACAATGATTTAGAGGAAGATACAGAATCTTTTATCAAGTGTTTTTAAAACATATACTTTGTATTTCTTTCATAATTCATATTTTTTTTTCATGATTAGTAACGAAAGGCCTCTTTTTTTCGGCGGCATTTTCACACCAAAATAATATCATGATGCCAGTCGGTGAGTGAAAAATACAATTATATCTTAGATGCTAATACAACATGTTAAATATTCAACCTATAAGGATATGCATTCTGAATTAATTTTATAGAGTTTGTATCTGAAGTTGAATCAGAATAACCTGACTTACGATTCTAAATATCATATTAACCTAGTATGCTTTGTCTTCATATTTGCTTTCGTAAAGATAAAGATAATTCTATCCTATTGTCACAGAGGTTGTTCCAGGTTTAATACTATAAAATATCAGATTATAAGTAACATTTGAATCAAATCAATGAGTTATTTTTCTTACCATAAAAGAAAACGTCACTAAATAATTCGAATAATTATTTTACTTGTACTCTTTATGTAATGTTCTATATTTTAAAAATAGTTTGCTTAATCGTTTCTTCCTATTCATAAGGACTAAATGCTCATTCGAATTTTTAAAAAAACACTGAATGCATCCGAGAAATCTGTGAATTAAATCAGTCAACCGCTCTATTATAAATCAGCAACTGAGATTGCAGCTCCAAAATTGCGTTTTTCCTGTCTAATTATAATTTAATTTATACGAGAGCCATTGCAGTTCAGAAACACAGATTTTTAATTGTTAGAAATGTATCAGGATCTATTTTAACATTAAGATAATAAGTATTAAATTTTAAAGTCGGTGTTTGTAAGATTTGTTGGTTGCTTTCTAAAAGTTAATATGAAGTAAAAATATGACCTCATAACATTTTCGTAATCTTTGTTTTTTTTTCAGAGTTTTAGATTTTAAAACCACAGTAGTGTCTTGATGCCAAGTAATCGATTGACTAGATAAGACATGATCTAATTTTGTAGATTCCCTACGGATCAAAACACAGGAGCAGAAATTTCGATTTATTAGACAAGGCAGCTGTCTAAAACCTCTGAAATAAGGGAGGGTGCAAATTCCTTTTAAATATATAGTATTATAAAAAAATATAAGATAATAGTATTAAACAGAAAATTTGGTATAAAATGTACGTAATTTTTTAGATCCTTTTGTTTGCTGTGTTATTTTTTGTAGAATAATCAACGCATATTTCTGCAGTAAACGTATTTGAGTGTAAGTTTAAACAAGAAATTTTTTTTTACAGATTTAAAATAATTACTGGTCAAAAACAATTATAATTATAATTATTATTTTTATATTAATAAAACTTCATTCTAAATGTCAACCATGTCAATAAAAACAACCAACCTATTTTTCCGCTTACCGTCATTGCATCAAGACACCTACGAGATATTTGCAAGATGCTACAATGACGCTTTGTCTTGAACAAAAGTGGTTTTAGATAAGGTTTCGAGATAATTAATTAAATTGTTAATTTCTTATTAATAACATTTTTTGTTTCATTTCCTCATGCGCAATAATGCACTAGTAAAAAATAATAGCTTGCAAAAATTTATTTTAGCATGCAGAATTTGTACGAATCAAAATATAAGAGAATGAGATATTGAAAAAATATATGATATACTAGTTTCTATAAAGCTAGGTGGTCTCCTGAAAACTTTCTTGTATTTTAAAAGGGTTGCTCCAGAGAACGTCTTGTTTGGTAATGGCGCATTCCTTAATTCCCTAAAAAGTATTAATTTATGGTATAAATTTTATTTTTAACTACACACACCTATGCATTCATAAGTATATTAAGGTTAAAAAAATAATTTAAAGAAATAATGTTTTCAGTGTTAGTTTATAAATTATATGAAACTATCTGCAATCCATCTAGAAACAATAAAGTACCGAAATTCCTTGATGCAACAGACCTTTTCATTTCTACTGAAAAAAAAAATTAGAGGATAGAAAGAAATGGAAAGATTTTACGATTCTTTGCATATAAAATAATTATTAATAATGAGTTTTAAAATAAAGGTACTTTATTCAGGGATGGGATTAAATTCAGTTAATTACAAAACTTTTAATAATATTTTTTTTGCAAGCGACATTCACATTACATAGCTTTCAGCGTCTGTTTTGATGATAATTCATAGCTTAAACCGTTTCAATTATTGTATTCCATGTTGTAAATACTTCAAATGTTGTTTCAAAATACTAAAATATAAGTTAAGCTCTAATGAATTTTTTTCTGGCAACTAAGCAAATTTTTTCCCTGTAAAAAACAGAAAATGATTTTAAGTCATGCCGGGTATATCATTCCGTAAACTATAAAATAGATTGCGCGAACAGCAATTGGTTGAAATTTGCACTACCGAATATCTGGCTTCCGTAGTAAATTTTAAAACTATACGTTTTAACTCTTATCTTAGAGTTACATTTTATATCTGTGTAATCAATAAAAGAAGTGTTAGCTAATTTTCTTAAGAATCAGGACTAAGATTTTATGTTACTTTGTTTATGCTTCTGTATTTAAGTTAGAATTTATGTTTGCCCAGTTTATATCCTTTAACTTATTTCAAGAATTTATTAGATAGTGCAGTGTATAATAAATAGAAGGCTCTGTACAGTGTAAAACACCAGTAAAGAGCCTTCTATTTATTTTAACTCCATGTGATATCGGTAATTGCTTCTATGATTCCCCGGGTAGCTGTGTTCACATTGAAATAAATGGTAGGTTCTGTACTCAATAAGAAGTGAAAAAAGGCGTGTTATTGCATTGGGTTTACTGTAAAAAAAATGTCTTCTCCTATTGGCGGATAAAGAAACGAACTATTAGAACTTCAGCCTATCTGATTTTTTTGTTGTTGTTGTTATTCAATTGCTCATAACCTTCCGTCACATTAGGCTGGATACGCTGTAATATACTGTATTTTTGTAGGTAAATGCATCAAATTATTAAAGTTAACCCTATTTTTGGAGATGTATCCAAGAATTCCAAAATATTATTTAAAAGTGAATATATCGTATTAAATTCATTTTTAGACTGAATACTCGAGATTGTATGCAAAAATATTCACTCACTAATAATAATTTTTTTCATTAAAAATGTTTTATTTAATTCTGAATAATCTCCTGCCCATTGAATCTCAAATCATTGGGATAATTCAGCCACTCTGTATCAATGTACAACTTAGATAATTGCATACTTTGGGGTAATCATCCCACCAGTTACTCACGCGATTGAAGAAGGGAAAATAAAAGGACACAAAGACACCACAGTGTATACATACATCTATTTATTCAGATGAAGAAACATTGAGTGACATACACAGAGGAGTTAGTATTCCGGCTACAGCTGGCATTGGTACAAGTTTATTCCTATTGTTTACATCAAATACAGTGATGATCTCAGACAACTATTCAAAATGGTTCTGTAATTGCATTTTGGGGGAGGAGCCTAAACTTCTCTAATGAACAATGACGACAGAAAGAGTTGTCTAAATTGCACATGCATTTTCATTAGCTATCAAAAGAACATCCATTATTGAGGCTCTCGACATTTTTGAGGATTATTATGACATTTCGAATGAGCACTTTTTAAACCTCATTCTTTGAGTAACACGTTTTTGCCATTTTTTAAAATTATTATTTTGAAGGATTTGGGAGAAGTAGAATTTCGAAATTAAGGATATCATTAATGTCAATTTTTAAAAGCGTTTCAAAGTGAAACTGATATTAGCTAATATAATTTAAAAAGGATTTAGATTTTTAAAATGAGGAAAATTGAAATAATTATTAAATTATAGTTCAAATTTCCTCAATAATGTCTGTTGTCTATCAAGCAAATCTCTATAAAAAATTTAATAAGAATGCATTAAAAAATCGATTTCAACAAGGAAACGAATCTTAAATATTAAATTAGACATTTTTTTGTATTTTCATATAATATTATTTAAGTAAAAAATAGGTGATTTAGTTTGATTAAGCATTTTAAAATAATGTTAACATCTTAATTCAATGATTTAGATATTATTTAATCAACTTAAAACAAATGGAAATGCTTAATTAGTTTAATTTTAAACTTTTTTTTCGAAACGAACGGCATTTGTACAAAACGATCCCAAGCTTATTTAGATTAAATAGAACAATATCAAATACTTCAAAACTAATAACTTATTTTTTTAAAAATCCATTAAAGTTTATAATTTGATTTGGTAATATGTCTTTATCAAATTTTGTAGTCTAATTATAATCTATGTTTCTGTACAAATAAGACTAGAATAACTTGTTACATCAATACAACTTATTTATACAATCTCGTAAGCACACAATATTTTCAATAAAGCACAATTTAATATTTGCTTTGTGATGATTAAATCTTTCATTGATACAGCAATTTAGGTTGGATATAACAATATTTAAATACAGATGTTTAGTAAAGAGACTTCAAAAAATTTTACCTCCACTCAATTTTTTACTTAAAACACAAACATTTTTTTGTACTTATTATATTACACTATGTTCAAGACTACAAATATGTATTTGGCAACATTCATAATAATTTGTACTAACACGCAGAATATCCAACATTTAGAAAGACAATAAATATTAAGCACAAGAATAGGAAATATGTGCCACATTTTCGATGTTTTTTTAAAAAATAAAAGCACATAGGGACCGGGAGAAACACAATGGGTATGAATGTATGTACAATAAAATTTACAACAAATGAACTCGTTCTTCACATTTCCTCAAAACAAAAGGAAAAAAAACGAAAAAATTTTAAATAAATTCCAAATTTACAAATGAATTAAAAAATAATTACATGCTTACCGATTTCTTAACCATAGTAGAATTTTACTCACCAGGTATGGAAAATCAGTAAAAAGTAAATAAACATAAGTAACAAAAATATTTTTTTACAAAATCCTTAGAACATAAAGAGTATAAATTAATCAACAATCGATCATAAGACATCGAATGACTTCTATCACAGGTATAAAGAGCATTTCAAAACACAAGTTTTGTTTTATGCTGTTCCGAGTAGTTAACCAAAAACGTGCAATCTGCCCTTGGTTTTCAAGGATACATCCTGTTTATCTACGAGGACATTTCGACTCGTCTTTTACAGGCATCCAACGCGTACCAGCAGCTGTCCTTTAAATGAAAATTGCAAACTTGGAGTAAGAATGCTTCTGCTTCAGAGTGCCACAGCTAATTGTCCGTGAGTGTGACGAGAAAAGAGAGGGGGGGAGAGAAGATTCTGTGGAAGTGCTCGCAGTGAGAAGAGATTTCAGTTGACTAATTCAAAAACGTCCTGAAAAGAGCAAAAAAAAAAATCACATTAGAATCGCGCATAACTGTTCAATAGCAACAAGTAAAATGTATAACTGAACTTTAAATTTAAGAGAGTTTTCACATTTATTCATTACTTCAAGAAATATCGCACAGTTTTAAAGAAATACAGTATGGATTTTACATTTGTGCAGAAAGGAGTAGGGTTTACCACTATTTAATGGAATGTATGGAGATATCAGAGTTAAGGAAGAGCCTAAAGATTGTCAATAATGATTTAAGTACAGTGCTGATGGTACCAAGTCATCTCAAAACCCTGAAGGATATGATGTTATAGATTGACAATTTCATTCCAACTGTTTGAGAGTGTGCAGGTGGAGAAAAGGACAGCTATTGACTACCCCGAAAGGAATGTTAGTTTGACTGTTCGGTCAATGTAAGGTCGGACAATACTTATTCAGTAATCGACCACAACAGATCCTGCCGATACTGCTACGTTCAGTAGTGGTGGGGTGGTCGGCTGTATACAAGAAGTATGAATATTACAGTAAATGTGATAACCGGGTGATATGTAAAATTATCGGTGATTATGCATAGTTACCAACAAGTTTAAGGATAATTATATCTTGTCACAGGTGATATGCACCATCACCAACTTTAAGGATAATTATATCTTGATACAGGTGGTTATACATAATCACCAGCAAGTTTAAGAATAATTATATCTTAATATAGGAGATTATGCATTATCGATAAGTTTAATGGTGCTGATGCAATATCACCAATAAGTTTAATGGTGATTTTGAATAATTACCAGTGATAATGCAATATCACTAAAAGGTTTAATGATAATTATGTAATATTACAGGTGGTTATACATTATTACCAATAAGCTTGATGGTCATTACGAATAATTACCGGATTAGTAGCATTTACCGTAATATGTACATATATTGATGCAAACAGAATAAAATTCTACAGTCTTGTCCGGCACATAGTGTCGGATAAATGTCAAGACAGAGGAAGGGGATAAAATTTATTTTTGAAAGAATGGGAAAACTATAATGTTTTGTAAATCCCTTTAAATGACACTGCATTTTTGAATTTCAAAAATATGTTTAAACGTCGCATGAAAAGTTAAATATTGTTCATCTTCAAACACTTTTAATTTTAGAGATCTCAGAATTGGCCTTAAATAATCTTTGGAAGTGCTGTAAAATTTAAAGAAATATATTTAGTAATAAATAATTCAAAATTAGGTACCTCACATATTAATCGCACTTTTCGTTAAGTGCTGAACAGATACTAAAAATAAAAAGAATTAATTCATATAACTTCCTTACTACACATTAAAAGCATTTTTAGTTTCCCATATACATACAAATGTGAGTATACGTTCTTCAACTATTTTATTAAATTGTGTTAGATTTTTGTTTATTATTCAAATCGCACGTATTACTCATTTTGCGCACTTGGATTCAGTTTCACCAAAATCGGAGGTAAGACAAACGATGAATAAAAGAAACCTTTTATTGAATAGCATATCGAAGTTTTTCATTTGCCGATATCCTCTTGGTTCGGAGTGTTTAAAAAATATTATTGCTAATTTTTTCCTCTACATTATCACTTAAGATTGAACACTTAGAGGATGTTCTTCGTACTTATTGCGGATCCCCCTACTGAGGAGTAAAATTTATCTATAGTTACAGGCATGGTTTTCAGAGATAAGCCATTGATTCCATTTACTTTTACAACCTATCACGTTAAAGCTTCAAAAAATTTATTTTAATCAAGTTTGAAGAAAAAGACACTTTTTATGAAAATTTTAGATAAAATATTTTAAAATTTTTATACCTATGATTTGTATGATAAAGAAAAATATATCACAATTTAATAATATAGTTGAAGTGCGTAAACGCATATTTGTATGCACATGGGAAACTAAAATGTTTTTAATATATAAAATGGAAGTTATATTAATTAATTCTTTTGATTTTTAGTAACTGTTTACTACTGAACGAAAAGTGCGATTAATACATCAAATGCCTGATTTTGAATTATTTATTTCTGAATATATACATCTTAAATTTTACAGCATTTACAAAGAATTTTCAATGCCAGTTCTAAGATCTATAAAATTAAAATTATATTGACGGTCAAACAAATATATCTATTAAAAGTTGTTAAAAATACTGTACATTTTCATCGTTGATTCTGTTTTGATAAATCCTTTATTGCGGTAAAATTGCACGTTAAGGGATGGTTTATTATTATTTAAAATGAGTGTATTTGAAATATTCGAGGATCCTTTGAGTCAATGTTTTCATTCTCATTGAAGAACCAGCAATTATGATCTCCACAAAACTTCCTCGCATAATTTTCAATAAAGGTCTAATCTCCATTTCTCCATATAAAATTGTAGAACTTAAGTAAGACCGCGCTGCATTATTTAACGGGAGTCGTAATATGCTGGTCTTTGGCGGGAAGGTAACATTTTTATTCAGTATATCGCGAGAATATATAATTTTGATCCCTTTTTTTTCAGCCGATTGATACAGATTTGAAACTATAGTTGTAGTCAGAAGATAACACAAAGAATTTTACTGAATTAAGTCATTACGTTTACATGTATGCGAAAATACAGACAGACAAACAAATTGTCATCCTTTAGACGGATTTTAATACAAAATTTGATATCTATATTTTAGAGGTGTATATATATATATATATATATATATGATAATTTTATTTACCAAAGTCGATATATTTGAGTTCACTGGCATTTCAATAGCTATACAGACAGATTTACTGTGAATGTATATCTTACAAAACTTTACAAAAGTCTACAAATTTGATCATAATATCATATACCAAATTTCAGCCGTCTTGTTCAAAGCATTTTTGAATCATCGTGCTCACAGACAGACAGATATGATTAAGAAAATGTAGTTTTCGCACTCAGAAAAGTCTGAAAAGTAGACATTCGTCCACATCTGGAGTTCGATTTTTTTATGATTAAAATACTTCTTATATATTTCGTAAAGGTGAAAGTAAAAATTAATAAATGTGACGAAAATTTAGTTTTGTTTAGTTACATTGACGTCCCTTTCTAAAGCAACTCTAGGGGTATTTTTGGACGGACCTAGTCATTTTTAACAATGAGCAGATGACAAAGACGACATCTGAGCCGGCACAACCCTCTCCACATCACACCAGCGGAGGATATTTTGTCTGATGGATATAACCTGCAACAGACCTCCTTAAACGATGGTTCTTCAGTGGAATCGAGTCTCGAACCTGAAACTCTACGGCTCACGAGCCGAAACAAAACCACCAGGCCACTGCGGTCCCGCAAAAATTGGAAGCTGCCAAAATAATATTGGCAAAGAAAAAAATTCGTTCATACTCCGTGATTAATAGAAAAAGAAGGTAAAATACCTTGAAAAAATAATGAATTTTATAATAATGACATTTATGTTTCTTCCTAACTAGCCTAAAATATTCCGAGCATGACAAATGCAATTAGATTTAAAAATGTGAAAAATAAAAGATGTGACAAAATGCTAACTATTTCTATAATTGATATGTACAACGACAGACTAGCCGCTGTGGCTTGGTTGTGAGGTTCCGACTTCGGAACAGGAAGGTTTCAGGTCCGAGAACCTCTTCCACCGAAGAACCGTCATGTAAGCAGACCTGGTGCAGGTTAAATTCTTCATGGCCAAACGTCATCCCTCTAATGTGGTGTGGAAGTTTGGAGAGGAGGTACCAGATCAGATGTCGTCCTGGTCATCTGACCGCTTTTCAAAATTACGGATTCCTTTCCCAAATAGGCGCAGTATTGCCAAATATGGCTTTTGCACCATTAAAACCCACACAAAGCAAACCTTCCCAAAATAGCGCTATTGTTTCTTGAAAATGGGATTTTAATGTAACTAAACTAAATCCAACTACAGCCTAATCAAATCCCTGCAAACAAAATTAACAGCTAGCTGTTATAATTAACAGAGTAGAAAACCAAGTACTTTATAGTTACTCTCTTGGCTAGAAAGAAGAAAAAAATGCAGCATTACAACAAGGCCATATTAAAGATAATGCGCCATAGTCAATGCCGATATATATATTTGTTTATTTATTATATTTATACTATATTCGTTATAATTCATTATGTATTTTTTACTTTGATTTATAGCCTTAAATAATACATGATTATAAATGGTCTACGGGTGTGAATTTGAAAACCAAAACTATCGGAAGTTATCTCCCCGAAATTTTTTGGCCGACTTTCTAATATGTATGTTATTTCCAAATCCACCTCTACATAAAGCTTTGTACCGTGAGCAAGACTATAAACGTCTTTGCTCAAGCTCTGAGCGTTTGAGATTTAAATCTGAAGATCTTATCCCCCGAAAAAAGGTTGTGTCGTTATTAACTCAAGATATTAAGTTATTTTTTAGTGGGACAATCAACCAATATGCCAAGGGAGTTAATGCAACAATTCATGCAAGTACCCAATGCCGCGCATCTGAATTTAAAATATGCAGTTAATACAAAAATACCTGGAAATTGAAAATGAATTTTAGCTCTATTTTCCCATCAACTAATCTAAAACTGGATGCAGAGCTAAAACAGTAAACTCAGAATTCCATTCCAAGTTTTAAGGATTGAAACATTTTTTAAGTTACTACGTTTCGTTGCATACAAAAATACAGACGACCAGATAGTCAAGTGCTTGTCGAATTTGTATATTCGTATGAATATACATTTTAAAAGCTAATATAGTAAATTGTGTTCATTCTAGACTTTTAAATTTGGTAGTTACCATATCACTTGTGTTCTGATAGTCATAGATTTGTGAATGGATTTTCTTCAAAATTTCGCAAAAATCAAATTTTGAGCAAAGACAATATAGCAAATTTGATTCGTCTAGCTTAAAGCCTTTTCGAATCACGAAATTCCCAGACAAAAAGACAGGCACGTGTGTTTTTCGGGCACAACAAGTCTGGAACACTGAGATACGTTAAAATGTTAAGTTCGAATGTTTTGACCAATAACAATATTTTCTTTCGTTTTAGATGCTTCGCAGACAAGAGGGTAAATGTTTTTTGCTTACTTTAAAAAAACTGACAATTTTCTTTGGGAAATTAGTGATTCAATCTGAGTAACTGTTTTATTAATTAAAAAGATAACAAAAAGTTTTTAACTAATTTTTTTATTTTAAAATGAATTTAATAAAAAGTTAATTAAATCGTTTTGAAGACTTATTTTTTATCAAAATTTTCGCATTATGAATACTTATTAAAAATCTTTAAAGTAGTCAGTTTTTTTCTAAATCAGTTCCGAGTTTGCTGTAATATACTTTTACATGATGTGACATCTCAGAGCATCCTGCTAGTTAGAGTATCGTAGACTATAAAATTGATAGAATAAAAATCTAACAAGAATAAAATTCCTGCCAAAAAAAAAAAAAGGTCAGATGAATGTAATCTGCATTTAGAATGGATTAAATTCTTTAAACATCTTTTCAAAACAAGTAACATAAAAAACATTTTTTTAATCGATTCCTACTTATATGAACAAAGGAAATTTTCAATTGTTACTTTGTATTAAATAATTACAATTGCAAGAACCCTTCTTCACCATCATGCGAAAAACACTGAAATCCTCGCATTTTACCAACTGCCTGTCGATTTCAATTTGCATTTCAAGGTGCTAAAACTCTATTTAACATGTTAAAAATTAATTAAATTTAATTAAAGAATTAATGTTTAAAAAAACCTGTATAAACATCGAGTGTCATCCACTACAAGTTTAACAAAATATTTTTGAACTGGAACGGATGAATCAAAAGTATTTTATTAGCGATTGAAAATTTGTACAAGACGTATCAATAAATATTTATAGGAAGAATGTGAACTAATAGTAGGAATTGAAAAATAATTCCGAAACAATTCTATTTATGTAAGATAATTATTTAAATTTTAAAATATAATGTTTTAATTTTTGAAGTTGGTTTTACAGAAAATTTACAGTTATTTGTACATGAACTTGAGTGCGAAAACGAGAAATATTCTAAGACAAATAGTGAATAAAAATGATGCACTATGACATGATAAAATGAATAACAACATTTCTTTAACTACTGTACAAATAGAGTTACAGAGAAAAGAGTTACTTCCAAAACGGCTATTTTAAATTTAAGTCACATAATTCTTTCCAAAGAGTAACACAAAATAAAACTTGAAGCAAGGTGTAAAATCCGTTGGCTGTTTGTTTATCGTCTGTGAAACGCAAGCTTTCCTAGGATGCAAGACTTTTTAACCTTGGTGCATTGATTTATGCGCCTGTTTGCAAAAGTGTTTTTCTTTTCGCGCTATAGATCTCAGTCGATCTTTTTTAAGCCTTTTTGCTTTCGAATATTCTTTTTCCCGCCCTTTTTACTAGAACTCTTGGGGTCGAGACACTGCTAACCCGTAAGCTATTGGGACGTGTGAATTAAGAAAAAGAAATTGTCTTTGCATCCCGTTTCGTGGCAACGGCCTTTACTATCAAGACTGAATCTTCAGCGGAGAGTGGTTTTCATTCATGGAATCGCAATTTCTGTCTGGTTTTTAGTTTTGTTCTATTTTTATGTCGCGATATCTCTTAATATATCAAGTTCTCCGTCAGAGATTAAAGAATCGTGAATGGCGATATTGAATATGAGGTTCCAAATTAGCTTTGTTTTTAAATGGTATAACTTTTTTTTAAAAAGTGCTGTGTTTAAAAGTATTTGTATATATTTTTTATGTTTGTTCAAAAATCGTCAGTCCTTGAATAAAATTTTGATTAAAAGGTGCTCGAATTCAATCTTTTGAATATTTTTATGTAATAATTCAAGAAATTAATTTGTTTGGAATATGAGACAATTTTGTCTTTTCATGCATAAATTTTATATGTGTATCTATTAATGGCAATTACAAGTTAACTTCATTAAACAAAAAAAAATTAGGAAATCAATTTTTTTCCTTAAATTTTTAAAAAACTTAAGAGAAAGATCGCAAGGAAATAATTTTTGCTGTCAATAAGAAGCTAATAATTTAAAATTTAATGAGGTCTAAAATTAGTGATTTATCAAAAATCTGTTCTTATTTCCCGAAGATAAAATGTTAACCCTGCAATTAATTAAAAGACTAATTAAAATTTTAAAGATCTCTTTCCTTAATGAGTAACTATTAAAAAAATCATCACGATAAATTTTTTAACTTCAGATTCAACAGAACATAGAGTTCAGTGTAACTAATATATCACACAGTTAACAGAGTATGTGAGTAAAAAAACATCATCATATTAAAAAAATACAACCAGAGGTGACATTTGTCAGTGCACTGTGACTGTATTTATATTTCAGACTCCCCTGAATCCCACAAATACATTAGCGTCTGTCTTTCTGCAAATTTGATCATTCAAAAGAATTTTGAGGCGAAAACTTGAAATTTAATATAAGGTGTTAAAACCAAATTTGCAGGATTGTTTTTTTTTAATTCAAATGAAATCCGTTCATAGAAAATCTGTTTCACCAACTGTCAAAAAATAAGATCCGGCAATAAATATAAAACAAAAAAGTTTGATGTTTTAAACTTAATATACAGGCTCAATATTTAACTAGATAGTGATATTTGTATCGTGCATTTTACAATATGTAAACGTTTAGTCTATAATTCTTAAGCATTATCATTTAAAAATACATTATATATGCAGTGGTAAAAGTTCCTACGTGGCTCTTACGATAGAAAACATAGCATAAAAATGATTTTTTTTTAATTATAATTAAGGAGAATGGATTGAATGTTAGTCATACTGATAATGCCTCGTTTGATGTACTGGATATTTAATGTATTAAGGGATAAAATATTAAAAAGAGATTAATTAAAAATTGTTAGAGCATCGAATACAGACAAAATCTTGAAGAAATACAATATGATTTGGATAATAGTTTTTTGCTCGTTCTTTTCTAGCATTTTACTTTACTTACTTTGAAATACTTTATTTACTTATTTTTATGTATAATTTATATATTGTTTATTCATTTATAATTATACTTATCTTATTTTATTACTTTATATGATCCTATTTATATTACTTATATTGTATTTTCATTTACTTTCTTTTTAGTTACTTTTACTGTTACTTTTACTTTACAATTCATTCCTGAATTTTAAGTTAAAAATTCCTGGGTTTCCTGAATCGGCGTCGCGAACGTAAGTTTTTTGTTAGAATGGAACTATTACCATAATGTAAACTTCATTTTATGAAAAATTAAATACATAGATCCGATCGATACTGCTACGTTTAGTGGTCGACTGTATGCCAGAAGAAGAAGTATTGTCGATGAAAATGCAATAAATTCAAAGACAGATTGATAAATTTTATCGAAATTCGTCAGTAAAATGTAGCAAGTAGCAAACATTCTTTTTTGTAACTCATTTTCATTTACTATCTTAAAAAATTAAGCACATCATAAATAACGCTTTTGACAGAGTATATAACTCATGAAATGTAATCAAATGAAATATATTTGGTTTCGATATCCAATATTGTTAATATTTCAGTACCTAAAATAGAAATATATCGAGAAATATCTACAAGGATTTTGATACTTTTAAAAACATTTAAACTAATTGAAATGAATTCAATAAATTGTCGAAATGCAATTAGTAAATTTATTTCAGATTTGAATTCTGTTAAAAAAATTCAAATCCATGAGAGTTGAACAGCAATAATTTCATGAATTCTATTTTTAAAAGAATTTTATTTAACATTTGACATTCGACGACCAGTATATATTTTATATTAGTTTTTTGAAATTAAAATACTTAGAAGTTAAATAAATAAATCAGACCGGAAGAACCAAACTTAGATCAACAAAATAGATAGACAAAACTTCTAATAGATCAACAAAACTTCTTTTTGTAAGACCAGTTTATTCTTTTTTTTTAAACTCGTATTGTTAAATCAAAGTTGATTTATTTTCTAAAATTGTTTATTATTTTTGGAACCTTAAGATTGGAATAATGAACTTTAACAGACGATATTTCATCATTTTTATAGTTTCACACAATCACGCGAAGAGAAAACAGAATTGTGTTGAAAGATCACAGACCCAAGAAATATTTATATTATCCCACTGAAAAGTTTATGATGTTTTAGATTTGAAAATAAATATTTAAATGGCTTTCTACAGGTAAATAATAAACAATACGAATTTCTTGAATCATTCATTTTTGTAATTTCTCATCAAGAGCACAAATGCCAAGAGAATGCAAGAGACAAATAAGATTTATTTATTTTGTAATGTTATTTTAAGGCATCGCTAGGAAAAGAACCTCAAACACAGTCGTCGTTCAAACTATGTATTCAAGCATTTAAGATTAGATTACTGAAACTATGTGTATTTCAAAAAAAAATCAATATAAAAAAATTAATTTAATTCCTATTCATTTTCCTGTATTACTTATGATTGGGGATCACATAGTTATCTCAAAGCTTGGCGACGAATTTGGCGACCAAATGGAAATTATTGAAAAAATTAATTAATTAGCTAATATTTGGGGAAAAACTGTATTAACATCACGTGCCATTCACTAAGAGTTTTAAAAAATGCATTTAACCTTGAGTGGATGAATAAAAAGTATTTTATTAACGATTGAAAATTTGAACAATATATATATATATAGGGAGAATGTGAATTATTTGTAAAAATTGAATACAATTGCATTTTGTGAAAATAATTATTTGCACAATTTTTATTTTATAAAGCTTTATAGCTCGAAGTTACACGAAATTTAACCGTACGTATTTTTTCTTAAACTAATAGTATTTGATGTTTTATACTATAACTAATTCTACTTTTTTGTGCGTAAGATGGATACCTTTTAAATTCGAGAAATTCTTTTTACCTAGTTGTTTCACGGGGCAGTAATTTAGGAAAAAGCAGTAATAGAGTTTTTTTTCCAAGATATATTAGAAGCAAATACTTTCATAAAAACTTTAATATCTGACCCCAATAGATAGTAACAAAGTCTATCAATAACAGCAAAAAATAAAAAATAAAAAATTATTTATGAAATTTTCTCTGTATGAAAGCTTTAACCGTTTGGATACATTTGGCGTAACAGAACATCCTTTATTAGTCTAATTTATGTTTCATTTTTTTTGCAATTCTAATTTATTGTAATTCTAAATTATCTCAGTATCATATAGTAGTATATATTCTGAATAATATGAAATATGTTAATTCTTTCATAAAATCTATTCCCTTTTCGCGTTCAAAGAAATTAAATGTGCTCCAAATATGAATGACACTTTCAAATAATTTGTGGTCAAAGGATTATTAAGCAGAAATAAATTTAAAAACCTAAATTCACATTTCTAAAGAATTATATCATTCGATTTAAGGACAATTTTATTTGACCTTCTTTAATTTCAGATTTAGTATTTCAGCATTAGGTCAGGCATGAAAAGTCTTCCAAGACATAATCAAGAAGAAAAAAAATGATTGTCTATCGCGCTTAGAATCCACAAACAATAATAAAATCTCCAGACAAGCTGATTCGAAAGAAAATTTTATTTAAAGAAACCCATTTGCAACCATCCATCCACTGGATTGAAAAACTTTTCTGGAATGGAATTGACAGAAACTCGATGGGAAACAGACAGCGACAGATGATCTGCATACAACAGAATTCGTTGAACCCAGCAAAGCGTTCGATTGCCAGTGATTGCTTAGATTTTTAGAAATATGCAAACATAAACTAAAGTACAGTCGTCCTGATGTCAACTTCCCCTGCAAATCATTTTCACGGTTAACCACATCCTTAGGCTTTCTAGTCTCACAGTTTTCTGTGAAATCAACAACAAGGTCCTCAACCTTTAGAAGATGGCTTTTACGCACTTTCTGCAGATCAAAAAGAATAAAAAAACACTAGAAAATCCTATAAAACTCTCCACTTGTTGCCCAAACACACTTACCCCTTTAGAAGACACTTACTCGCTATATGCTTCACGTAAAAATAATAATATTAAAAAAATGTATAAGTGGGGCTGATTAACCCAACAATCTTCACTGCTGTGGACTTTTCCATTTATTTATAACAAATTTTTATTATTTTTTTCTTTTTTGAATCCTCGAAGAAGCTTGCTGCAGTTCAGTTCAGCATATTCGGCTTAAGCAGCACTCCAGAGAAAATTTAGTCAAAAACCGAAAAAAATGGCATTTTCTTTATTTTTGCTGTTTGGCTGGCGTTCAAACGGGTTGTTTTCCTACTTTTTTCTCCCATGCTTGAAACAGTCAACTATTTCAAACAGCGCCAACATGTGTTCGCACGCGCTATAAAGTTTTCGACTTATGACTGGAATTCTGAAATCTTTTTCTATTCTTTGAGAAACCTTGCATAAGGATGTTATACATAGGAGACAATAAGGCTAGTGTTCTGAATTACGCGCCTTCCCTTATAGGTCATTTATGAAGTAATTCTAGTATTCTTTTTTTCCCTTCATTACCACATTTTTTGACGCAAATTTTCATTTGGGAAAATTTGCTACAAATTCAAAGAAACTTCATTCGAAATGTGGTACCATATTTTTATGTATATATGGATACCACTTTATTCAACCCAAATTTTCGCTGGGAAACTTTGCTGCAAATTCAAAGAGACTTCGTTCGAAATGTGGTACCATATATTTATATAAATATGGATACCACATTTTTCAACCCAATTTTTCGTTAGGAAACTTTTTTGCAAATAAGATGTTGCAAATTCATAGATTTTCGTTTGAAATATGGCATCCAGATTATTGTATAAGCCCTTTTTAGAAACATATTTTCGTTAGAGAATCTTTGCCACAGATAATAGCTTGAACAAGAGATTTTGTAGGATAGGAAAAAGGCATCATGATTAAGACTTTTTAATAAGGCATAAAAAATCCCATTTTCTTTTAAATCTCGTTAAACAGACCTGTAATGTGTTTTTCTCGTGCAGCCATTGAATGCATTTTTATTATTTGCATCGGGATTTTAAATTCTCTACCCCACCTTCGAGATTATTTTTTTTGGCGAAATAAAAATTCGGCGAACATTGTTTTTAATGTGTGGAAAGATAAGATAGTATGGCAATTAATATTTATTAAATTACTTTTTTATTTTTAAAATTTTTTCATAGATATGTATACTTTGACAAATTTAATAAATCTTTTAAATCAAAATATTTTATTATTATCATTTATATTAATATTGAAGAAAGCAAAAAAAACCACACGTATAATGGAATAGTCATAAAAGCACGTATATGATGACATGTTTTATAATGGCATTTTCATAAGTTCAGAAATAAACTCGATCTTTGATATTTAAGAACATTTTTCTGCGAAGTAATAAGCTTGGGGTAAATTTTTATTCATCTGTCAAAATCTTTTATTGAAAATATCACTTTAAATATTTATCATCTCTATACTTTTCAAAATTTTTGTCATCTGAACTTCTGTAAGTGATTCTACATATTAATTTGTTGCGCAACGAATTTTTTTCTTAAATTAGCAGCATAATATATCTAATTAATTTTCAGAAAATATTGAATAGCAAACATAATTTTCTAATACTAGATATACTTTATATACTTTTTCGCATTTTTTGAAATAAAAATATTTTTTATTTGTTAAAAAAATATACATTTTTTATGCAAACATTTGCGTAACAACTGCATTGCTAACATTAAGTTTAACAATTAAATTTAACATTTTTGAGTGCTGTTAATATTTATACAAGTTATTATTCTCTGCTCATTTAATTAGCTATATTCCCTTTAAGACATTGAATTCCTGCAATACGAAATTACATACACAGATTATCCATCTGAAGTAGAATTTTATCGTCATTTTTCTTTCTTAAGGTTGAACGTGAACTCCAGTTTTACCGAAATGTCTGCTCTCAATGAAGAAAAAAAAAAAAACATATGATGATCGGAAACTTTGAAAATGTTGCAAAAAAGACTTTAATTTTTAAATAAATGACAAAAAAACTTGTAATGATCTTAATGTGATGTGAATTGCTTTCTTTCAATCTGAATTAGTAGAATGCTTCGAATTTTCTATGTAATATTTAAAATCCTTTATTACTTCTTAAACCAGTACTTTTTCTTCTTTTGCGGCTGTAAATTTAGCTGATTTAAGCAGAATTTTTGATCTCGAATATTATAAAAAACGTTTGTTAGTAGTTAAATAACTTTTTTTGATAGTTTAAAAAATAGATGATTTTAAATAGTTTTTTTACTTTAATAGTTAAGTTTTAAATAGTCTAATTTTGAACAATCACCTTCAATCAGCCCTTCTTTATCATTTGTGATTTCTATGCAAGATAACTAATAGCATATTCGTGAAATGAATTATTTTATTAAATACTAAATAAATTATAACTATACAGCATATTAAGCTTTCTCTCTCGCTTCTAAAACATATAAAAATATTCTAGCATCTAAAACCTAATGCATCGCTATAAATTAATTTAATAAAAGGAATTATAGCTTTTTTTTACTTAGGATAGTCTTGAAAAACGATTCTAAAAATTCATTTCTTGCATTCTTCATTTCAAAAGGGAAAAAAAGCATATATTCGATTAAACTTAAATTTTTTAAATTTAATAATAAAAAGAGAAATTTTATATGGATTAATTATGATATTTCAATTAATATTTAAAATTATTAAATATTATTTAGTATTATTAATGTTTAAAATTGAACAGCAAATGCAATAATTAAATTCAAAGCAAAATTTAAATCGTAACTCTTATATATCTCTGATAAATTTATTATGCTTTACTCAACTTTTATTGAAAAATTATATATCTATATATATAATTAAACAATTATCAGAAAATATAATAATTCGAATAAACACGTCTTAACTCAAAATATTGTACTTTTTCCATGGAGAGTATATAGATAACTGGTTAAACGCGAAACAAGATAAGTGTAAAATTAAATTCTACCCAAAATTTATATGCTCGATAAAATTTTATACATTATTCCTTATATTTTATATCAAATAACTGATAAATTATTTTAAAACAATTCAAAGTTATAAATACTCATAGATCCAGTAGTGCTTGTAGTATCAAAATATAGCCGGAACTCATTTCAGGGAATGGATGTAGTTAAGTATTAGGGAACAGATAACAAAATGAAAACTAAAAAAAAATTATTACAAAATGTAAAAAGTAATTATATAAATTACAAAATGAAAAAAGAAACAATTATCTTAAAATATAAATAAATACAAATAACGCCGTTCTATAAATTTCGTTATTATATTACTTGTCTATTGTACAATGTATTTCAGTCATAACAGCAAGCTACACTAATTTAGGTACAGCTTTTAATATAAACAAAAATTAATACAAAACTTCAAAAGTTTAAAATGACGCTTCGAAATTGCTGAGTAGCAATTTAGATTTTATTAAGTTAGTAAATAAAAGCCAGAAATAATCAGAAATTAAAATAACTGCTCTTTAAAAATTAGTAATTTTGATATTAATAAAAATCTGTTGAAGACAAAGTAACCAATTAAATTTGTAATTTACTAAATGAGCATTAATTGAAATTATTGAAATATCAACCACATTAAAGCCTCATTATGACAGCTACAGGTTATCCGTTTTAAACAAAGTAATATTTCAAACAAATAATTTTAATTGGGTAGTAATCCAACATTTTATATATTAATAGAACAGTACAATCTATGAAAGCATTTATTACGTATCAAATTAAAATGAACCTTCAACATTTAATGGCTGAATTGGAAAATACGTACACTTCATATAATTCAATTCCAATTATTAGTTCACACTCTTCCCATATATATATATTTATTTATTTCATATATATTTTACTTGTTCAAAATTTTCAATCGTTAATAATCTACTTTTATTCGTCCACTCCAGTTCAAATGTATTTTTTTACATGTAGTGGATGATACTCGATGTTAATACAGTTGGGTTTTTTTTTAAATATCAATTCTTTAATTAAATTTTATGTGTATGTTTATGTAATGAGCATTGAAATCGACAAGCAGTAGCTGCATCGGTAAATTGCAAGGACTTCAGTATTTTTTACCGAAAAGTGAAGAACGCGAGCTCAATTCTTGCAAAAATCAAGCCTTTTTTATATTTAATAATTTATTGATGATTATTCAATAAGAAGTAACTATAATAAAAAATTTTCTTTGTTGATCTAAGTAGGAATTGTATAATTTATTTATTTTTAATATTACATGTTTTTATTTTCAGAACAAAAACAATCTTGGAAAAAATAAGCATTCTTCATTTAAAATTTATTTCTCACGTTATAAGAAGAGTTTGTTACGATGATGTTCTGTAGAAAATAAACTTGTGCAGCAATTTATTGGCTGTTACTTCATCTTCGATAACACGGCACAGATCGACAAAATCTAGTTTACAAACAATTAAATAGAATTCAAACAATTACCAACAAAATGTGAGAGGAAATCAAAAACGAGGAATTAAAGCTTTTTATTATTTTTTATGATTAATTATTTGCTCGAAAAGCATTTAAGAATTGTGTGTAATAATAAAAAGATAAGTATTTAAAACATGTTTAAAAAAGTCGTGCGCTCTTGGTAGATTTTTGGCCATTTCCGACAAACTGAAATGGGTCGAAAGCAGTTTTTATGTTAATTTACTCAAAATAATTATAATTAGTTAAAAAAAATGGGCTAAAATGTTTTGTGGATATAAATTAAAATGCAACAACGAAGTCTAACAGAAAAGTGAAAGATTTATGAATATGTTTGTATATATATGTATAAGACAGAGAGCGAATTTAGCAATAAGTAAAAAAGCCCTTTTCTGAGAAATAAAATTGGTTTTAGAGTTTTCTTGCTCGCATTTTGGAAAGCTTTCAAAATTAATTAATATTTAAATTTAGATTTAAACAAATAAAAGAATTATCCAATGCTTATTAATATTATTATAGTTCATATTTCAATATCGCTGTAATATCCAATTCTTACAAAATTGTTAATTTACAAAAAAAAGGCATATCACCAGCTTGTTTAAATTATATCCTGAAAGCTAAAACTATGTAAACTTCTTACTAAAAAGAAACCGTCTTAACAACTGCACATCCTTAAAAAAACCGATGCACCTTTACAAAATAAATAAATGAATGAATAAAATGTTTGAAAGTGCATTTGTATGCTATTTGGGAATCGTCAAGCTTCGGTTTTCGAGCCTCACAAATCACTGTCGAAGGTTTCCAACCTTGTGAAAAGCACCAGGAAATCAAAGCCTCCCCCGCAGCTTTTTTTGCTTCTCAATCTAGCAAAAAAGGGATTTAACCTTGTTAAGTCAAGGATATGAATGACTGCAATCGCTTCTTCAAGTGTCTGAAGTAACGTTTTGTTTCAAGTGCGTATTGGTGGTGCGAGTTTAATAGGCTTGAGGAATAAAAAATAAAATTCCAAACTAATCCTTCGCTTTTCCAAGTGCTGAGATCTAAGATTACAATTTAATTGATGAAAGTAAATTAATTTTCAAGATATTTCATCATGTGGATAAAGATACCTTGGAAAATACAATTGTATACTCCTGCATTTCTCATCAGAACTTGTTACAAATAATCTCATCGGAACTTGTTACAAATAGTACCTGTATCGTTAGTCCTATATACAAATGTTTTACTTTTATGGCAAGCTTTTTTCACAACTATTTGACAATTTATGTCATCTTAATTGAATAATTTTCTTTTCGAATTCTCTCACAGTAACTCTCTGCGGAATTTCACAAAGTTTTATCACTGTAGTACATAATGCATTCATCTGATAGTTGCGAATAATCCTATCCAGATAGAGATGCAAATATAAATGTTGTAGGTATCGTAGCATGGAGATTCCTTTAAATTTCATCTTATGAAAAAATTTTGCATTTTCATAAATTTAGCTTCAGTTTTATGCTTTTAATTAAATTTTTATAAGTAATTTACTGCCTATGCATTCTTTGACAAGAGAGGTCATTTTCTGCCCTCATGAGGATTTTCGGATTCTGAAATTTACTCATTTTTAATTGACTTGCTAAAGCTTACATAAAGGCACTTTATAGTAAATTTAAATACGTCTATACAGGATCTCCAGTTTTCGTTCCCGATGACATATACTCTTAAATTTAAGTACGAATATGCATGATTTCCCGTCTTCATTCCAGTTGACAAGGACTCTTAAATTTAAGTACGCCTATATGGGATCTCTCATCTTTATTCCAGTAGACATGTAAGTTATAATTGTAGTTTTCAGTACTATAAACATTCAAATGGGTTTGAATATGGCATATGAAACAGAAATTTAGAAAATGTATTTATAAAATCTGAGAAATGTATATATTCTCAATTAATATTATCTCGCCAGCAATTTTAAACACCCTCTCAATTATTTAAGCATATTTGTAAAACAAAGTTCTATTCTGAATGTATTTTTCGTAATTGTTTAGATAATCTTAAATCGAGTGGATGGAATATATTACTTTATATAACAGATTTTTAAAATTAAAAGTAATAAATTATGGAATTTTAGATTATCAGAAAATTATTTATTATCTAGAATTTTGTTGCTAACCCCTTGTCTCCCAAGTATTCGTAAAATTACTTACATGCCTACGTTGTGAGATTCACTTCCTATTTGCAATGAAATTAAAATTAATCTTCTGCAGTTTTTGAACAAAAGAAAATTAATAAAGATTCCTTTTTTCACTATGCAAATATTTTTCAGCAAATCGCAATAGAAAATCACTTTTTTAATCAACAGTGATTTTCTCGATCACAAACGATTTTCATTTAATGACTTTATTTCAGTATAACTCATAACTTTATTTGCTATTTTCTTAGTGAAGATACACACCTTTATAATTTATAAGTTTTTCTTTAAAGAAACGTTTCATGTATACTTTCCAACAAACAGTATTAAATATGTGAAAGTAAAAAAAGAAGAGACCTAAATTGAGTTTTTGTTCTCTTTTAAATGGAAATATCAAAAGTTTAACAGGACAATTTTATAAAGGCGTTTCATTTGTAAATTAGTGTGATGTATTTTATTTAATCAAAATCATATATAGTATTTAAAGATCAAAATTGAATTTGATTTTGTAAAAATTTGGAAAAAAGTCTAAAGATTTATTTAAAGTGTTATGCTTCAAATATAAAATTTTTTTAAAATTTCAATAAAAAATTAAAACAATCTCACATAATTCAACCAAATTATTTGGTTATAAAATCATAATAAGTTTACACAGAAAAAGCACATTATAAAGAAAAAACAATGTAAAAAATAAAAGTCTGTTTTAGATATAAAATTTTCAGTCTTGCAAGAACAAGACTGAAGGTAAGAAATATTTATGGTTTTTTTCGCTTGAAATGTAAAGTTTAAATTCTATTTCAAAACAAATAGAATGCATGTCAGTTTGTTAAAAACGCGGTATTGAAAATTTGTCTTGGACATATTAAATCTGATTAGTGATCTTTGTTGGCATTCAAAATAAGTATTTGAGATAAAAAATTACACTTTATTTTCATTTGACAGGAAAAATAGCAATGAAGTAATGATTTGATTAAAAAATGGAATTTTAACTTCTCCCTTTTCAGCACGACAAAAATAAGTAAATGGAATTTGTTTTTATCATATAAAAAATTTCACAAATATTTTTAAAACATCAAAAAAGTTGCATTTTAATTGCAATTTTTACTCAGAGAATTACTATAAAGACAGTTAAATATCACGTAAATCATTAATAATTGTAACTGACGTGATTACTCATCTAGCAATATTAAAAAATTATTACCTCCAATAAAAACAAATTTCAATTAGAGACAATAAAATTATAATTCAGTATTTAATTGTCATACATAATATGTTTATCGCTAAAACGCCTATATATTTCAAAAATTAACATTTTACTTTTCCTAAATACCATACAGATAAGACCAACTAAACGATTTCAAATTCTATATTAATATTATTATTTAAAATTTTCTGAAACTATTTTTCGACGACGAATTGGTAATGCTTTCATACAAAAAATATGTCAATACAGAAACATTCTGCTTCAATTTTATTTAAGCTAAATGCATTCGTACAATATTAAATGTATTTCGTAGTACAGTGGGCAAAAATGTATTCATTTACATTCCAAACCAGTAGTTTCAGATGGATCATTTTAAATATTGTTGAGTTTACTTCATAAAAGTTACAGCGCCTGACTATTCATAGATTGTCAAATTAATGATAGTTCTCCCAATATTGCACATTTTTTAAAATATTCAGAATACATTTTAAATCGCTTTCATACAAAAGATGCAAATACAGAAACATTCTGCTTTAATTTTATTTAAGCTAGATGCATTCTTACGATCTTCAACGTATTCCGTTATACAATGAACAAATAATGTATGAATTTACATACCAAACCAGTGATTTTAGAAGAAAAGTTTTAAATATCGCTGTGTTTACTGCATAAGAGTCCCAGAGTTTTTTTTAACCATTCATAGAATGTCAAATTAATGATAGTTCTCACAATATTGTACCTTTAATAATCAAAACAGATTTTAAATCGTTTTCTTTCACAATTTGTTTAATTATAATTTTTTATTTCAAAGAAAAGCAAGACAGAAATGCTTAACTTACCGCTTGCAAGTCAAACGTCTTTGGAATCCTGAGAATGCACAACCACCGTTGCTTCTGTGTGAGGAATTCACCAAACCACAATTTTAAAAAAATCACATATGTTGCTTTTTCCTACCTACACTGAACAATAGTAACTAAAAAGAGAGAAATAGGCAGCTCAGCAACTGCAACTGCACTCGGTGATGATGGGGATGTTGACTGGTATCCACTTGCAGTGTTTCTTTTTGTTCCAGTCCTGGCAGTGCCACCGGAGGACCGTCTTCCTCACGAACCGGTGCGGCTTGCAGGACATACCGCTTGGAAAGGAACAAGAACCGAGGGTCAGGCATGAGCCTTCCTTGATCCACCTCGGCCAGAACCTCAAGCCAAGATCCTTCCATCGGTAGGCCACGGGACAGTAAGTGTAGGCCCACAGCATCTGCTTGAATTTCCGCCGCATTTTTTTACCGACTTTCATCCGGAACCGGCTACCATCCGGCAGCTTCAAAGCGTGCAGGCGAAGATGCCGGATTTCCTTGGGCATTTTCGAAGATGGCACCAACTTTCCGCGTTTGGTCCTCTTGAAGCTGAACTCGACAGTTCCGTTTGGATGCAAGATGCTCTCCAAGGGTCGTGTTTCGCTCATGAATAGTTTATCGAAATCCCTGTCCAGGCGTTCCCTTAAAGATTTCGGACTGAGATCCTCGGGTTTGGGATCGTAACGCTTGTCTTTGGGTTCGATGAGGTCCAGAACGGGCAGATCGTGGGAAGGGACGGGCCGCATCCAGTTACGAGCACCCCAAGTCACGCGACAATTCACCGCAATGAGAGAAAGGACAACTTGAGTCAATAGTGCTGCACCGCATTGTTGTAACGGAACACCAAGAGTCATCGTCACAATGAAAATAGTACAAAGTTTTCACTTCTCCTTGATTTATATTTCAAATTAATATCTGTACTTCCCGTCGCTTTCGATCGAGAATTCACATTCAAAATCTATGGATTCGCTTCCATCAAATTTAAGAGATTCGCGGGTATTTAAAATATGATCTGTATGATACTGTGTAGGTAATTCGGCGACTATTTTATCATACCGATGTATCAAAAATAATAATTATGTCCATAGTTCTACGAAATCACTTTTAGCTCTCAAATTCTGAATGGTCATCACCTTTATGAAATCCGACAACGATGTATAATCCATATTTGGACATTGGTCTTGCAAAAACTTCATAAAAGTTCCATAAACAGATTTAAATTCTCGTTTCCAGATTTCCGATTTTATCAATCTCCAATAAATATTTTAGAGAAAATCCGAATTTTACAAACTAAAATCCAGTACCTTTATCGGCAGTTTCAGAGCAACGGTGTGAGAAAAATGCAAAGAAAATGAGAAACCGATTTTTAAAAAAATTTTACCCTCCTAGATTCATTCGACGTCTCGTCAATATCGCTATCAATTCCATTCATTCATTCAGAAGAAAAAAAAAGAAACAAAGCGTCAGCATTTGCATTTCTTTACTACTACGACTGGTAGTAAAAAAGTGCGTGTGAGCAGAGAGTTTATGAATGGGGATCCGAGGAACCGCTAGCGAGCAACCTGACGGCGGGACCGTAGGGATGATGACTGGTCTTGCGAGTGGAGAACCCTGCTACTTCTCTCACTCGGATCGCGCGTTTTTAGAGAGAAGGGGGGGGGGGGGACGGGGAGGGGGGGGGGGCAAGGGGGGGGGGACGCCGGGGGGGGGGGGGGGGGGGGGTGGGGGGGGGGGGGGGGGGCGAACGGGAAGGGTGGAACGCAATGGGAGAATAGACTCTGGACGGTTGGAGGGAGAAAGTGAAGTGTCGTCTGCCCGTGTGCGATGGGAAAAAGAAAAAAAATAGACTTATTTTGATGCCGCTTGGTAAGAACTTTTCTTTTTTACGTATTTGTGAGCGACACGACTTATTTTATTCAAAATTGGTAGGGATGGCAATTAATTAATGGTGTTTCAAAGAATAGAATTGAGATATTCCTTTTATATCTGAATAGCCAATCCAATTTTTTTTTCATATTATGTTGTTGAGTTTTATTCTTCAGTTGCAAGATTCTTTTTCTTTTATACATAAGAATAATTTGATAGGAATTTTCTTTGTAATATATTTAAGATTTGCATAGAAGCATTATTGTGCGATGGAAAAAAGAAAAAAAAAGATTTATTTTGATGCCGTTTGGTGTGAACTTTTCTTTTTTACGTATCTGTGTGCGACACGACTTATTTTATTCAAAATAGGTAGGAATGAAAATTAATTAATGGTGCTTCAAAGAGCAGGATTAAAACGTTCTTTTTATATCTGTGTCGGATGTTCGAATAACCAATCCATTTTTATTTTTTTTTCATATTATGATGTTGAGTTTTATTCCTCAGTCGCAAGATTCATTTTCTTTTACATATAAGAATAATTTGATAGGAATTTTCTTTGTAATATATTTAAGATTTACATAGAAGCATTATTGGAACAATAATTTAAAAAAATTAAGTTAATATATGGAAAATAAGTGTAATTCCATAAGTTTGATTCCAAACTTCTCGGCCTCTTCGAAAAATATGCATCCACACTGTCATTAACATGTATATATTTTAGAAATAATATAATGATATAACAAATAATTAATTATGAATATAATAATTAAACAATTATTACATAACTATGGTAACTGTCTTTAAATGAACTCGTCATAATCCAAAATGCGGCACTTTTTTCCGTGACAACAATACTCGTCAGAAACAATTAGCTGTTAAAATGAAACAATATTTCTGCTATCGATGATTAGATGAAATTGATTGCAAATTATTAAACACCACAAAAAATTACCAAATTATTCTGTTGCTTGATATTGTGTTCAAATAATCTGTTTTTATTTCGTGGTAATTATTTTTTTTGACCCTCTAACATTCAAATACTTTAAAGAATGAGAATTCTTTTCGTAAGTAATTTGGATAAATGAATAGGATTAAACGAGAAGTATATTATTCTTCAATATTTCCTTCTGTCTTTGTTCAATTCCTACTATTGGTTCATATTCTCTCTCTATTTATTTTTTTATATATCTTTTTCAAATTCCCAATCTTTGATAAAATACTTTTTATTCATCCACTCGAGTGCTCAAGTATATTTTTTAAAAACTAGAATTGGAGGACACTGGATTTTGATGCAATTTTTTTTCAAAGATGAATTTATTCATTAAATTTAATTCCCCTTTAATACTTTAAATAGAGTTTTAACAGTTTGTAATGGAAATTGAAATCAACAGACCGTAGATCCCTTGGTAAAATGCAAGGTTTTCAGTACTTTTCTCTAGAAAGTGAAGAATGCGAATTCAAATCTTGCGAAAATATTTAGCAGAATATAAATTAGGAATAAATACCGTCAGTGACGAAGTTTGTAGATGGCTGGAAAAGATTTCTTTTGCCACTTAATATCGTGATTCTGTCATTTGTACATACATGCTAATATTAATTGTAATTATTAAGTAAAAAGTGATTAATATAAAAAATTTCTTTGATGTTCTAAGTAGGAATTACCTTTTTAAAAAATTATATGACTTGTTTCATATTATAATGTTGAGTTTTATTCTTTAGTTCTAAGATTCATTTTCTTTTATATATAAGAATAATTTAATAGGAATTTTCTTTGTAATATATTTAAAATTTCCTGAGTGGCATTATTAGAATAATAATTTTACAAAAATTAATATTTGTCAAATAAATTCCCAACTTGTCACTCACACACACACACACACACACACATATATATATATATTTAAAAACAACTGTTTATACACTAAAAAATTAACAAATTATTCTCAATTTATATAAGTGAATACGATTAACTTTTATACTTACGAATATAATTAAATTACTTTTGATGATTAAATGAAAATTTATATAATCGATGATTAGATGAAAATATATGTTGGTGTTTATACACCAAAAAAATTAATGAATTTTTCAGTTTAATTCTTTAATATTGTATTCAAGTGATCTGTTTTTATTTTGTGATAATTATTCTTTTTTGACTTTCTAACATTCAAAATAATTTAAACAGTGAGAATTCTTTTCATAAATAATTTAAATGAATGAAAAAGATTACATGAAAAATAAATTAACCCTTCAATATTTCCTTTATTGGTTTTTTTTTGCTGTTGTTGTTATGTTTCTGTTTGTTTATTTACTAGCCGTCTTTGGCGACCAGCTGGTTCGCCATGAGTAATGCGTTCTAAAATTTTCAATTAAGTCACATGTTCATTAGCCTTGAAGCAATTCCGGGCATTGATTGGCCTTAAATTAAAAATGTTTTTTTTTCTGTGATGTTGCCAAAATATTAAATATGTTTTTTTAAAGAAAGCGAAAATGGGAAAAAAAATATTAAATAAATGATTTAGATGATGCAAACGATTATAGAAACCTTAGCTTTGCATTTATTTTTTTAGGAATTATCACATTTTTAATGGAAAAAGATTATTGAATTAATGATACAGATATTGCAAACGATTATAGAAATATGCCATTAAGTCGGGATTTCAATGCATATCCTGTCTAAATTCAATCAGGTTTACCCTTATGGAAAAAGATTTGTTGAATAAATGATTTAGATATTGCAAACGATTAAAGAAACATTTGCTTTGCATTTATTTTTTTAGAAAATATCACATTTTATGTTTCTTTTATTTTATCCAGTCACGTGCTAAAAGTTGCATTTATTTAGACGATTTACGGTGATAGTTTTTTTTTATTTGAACTTCCGTCATTAATTTATTTTATTTTATCCAGTCACGTGCTCAAAAAAAAACATGTTTAAAATATTTCTTTAAAAATTCGTTAAAAATAGAGGCTTAAGTTATACATTAACACACTGATACCATTAGAAAACTAATTTTTTAATCGCTAAACTGATGTAAAAATCATGTTTGCAATAATATTTTCGGAAATTATAGTGGAAAAATGTCAAAATTTTGCTTAAATTTTAATTCAAATTCTAATTAAAAATTCGAAAAAAGGGCTCCGAGGTATGAATGTACCAAATTTGATAGCTGTAGGTCCAACGGTCTGACCTGTAGAGCGCCAAAACATACACGCACACACACATTGAGCTTTATTATAAGTATAGGTTTTGGGGAAGACTTTTTTTTTTTCATTTGTAGTTTTCAAGACGGTAATTTTATTTTTAATACATTTCATTTTTAACATAATATTCATTTTAAATTGTTATAAGTAAGCATTGTTTTGGATTTTTTCGAGTAATATTTGCATCTTTTGTCATAGATTTGCAGTGGGATTTTTTAAAATGTGCTACTGCAATTGCATTAATATAATGTTTTAATTCCGTTTTATTAAAATTACGCAAGATTAAAGTTTGTATTTCGTGTAGTTAAGTCTTTAAAAATCTTTCTGAATTCTAATTTGCTGAATTCTTGTTTTCCAAGTAATTTTTCCTTCAAATCTACCATTGATTTCAATATTTTTGAAAAAATTTCTCCGTTGCTTAGGCTCGAATATTATGAAGTATAGAATTTCATGCCCTTACAAATTTAGAATTTTAATTTATATTCTACAGCTTCAAAGTTATTTTCAATGCAAATTTTAAGATTTGGTTATATTTCTTCAGTCTCTCTTATACTTCTGTGCCATTTAGAATTCATAAGTATTTCGACTGTGATTGAAGCAATGAAATACAACAATTGAATTGCTTTCTCTGTACTGACTCTCAGCGCTTTAGTTTCTTTATTTCATTTTTTGGACGTTTTCCGTCATTAATTCTAATATTAATAAATGGCAACGATTTATATAAAATTGAATATCTGACAGGATATTTAACGACAGTATGTAGAAGTTTAAAGAGAGAAATGCCGATTCAAATATAGATATATTTTTGCTTTCATTTCTAATGTTTAACACAAATTATAACAAGTAACATAAAATTTATTTTTATTTCAACTCCTACTTAGGTCAACAAAGAAAAAATTCATTTTAGTTACTTTTTATTAAATAATTACAATTAATATAAATATGTATATACATATGACAGAATCACAATATTAAGTCTCAAAAGACAAAGTGAATTTCCCCTTTTCCCTTTCTATATAGTGTCGGACTATTATTTTTGTCTGTTACTATTTATTCGCTTTCTATATTTTCGTTACTAATTTATGAAGCTGACAGTGCTTTATAATTTACCATCGCAAGAACTGAACTCGCATTCTTCGCCTTCACGTGAAAAAATACCGAAATCCTGGTATTTCACCGATTGAGCTACTGCCTGTCGATTTCAATTTCCATTACAAACTGCTAAAACTCTATTTAGAGTATTAAAAATTAATTAAATTGAATCAATGAATTAATTTTTGAAGTAATACATTGACAACGTCTTGGAATTGGATGAATTTGCGATTTATTGTACAGTATTGCGTAATTCTTTCCTAAAAATTCTCATGTAGACATTCTAATATATGTAAAACTTTAATCATTGATTGTAATTATTAAAATCTAACTTGTTTTATTAAACCATAGTTTCTTATTAATTATTAAAAATAGAACGTAACCCAGAACATTTCAGAACATAACCTTATTTTATCTGGAAAAGGAAAAAAAAAACCTCAAGGTCCGGATCAAATTTTATTTTCTTGGGATCAACATTAGAAAAAGGCTTGAAAGAAATTCCAAATCAATATTAATGTCATAAGAAAGGTTAGTAAGAAGGAACAAATTCATGAGCATCCAATCTGTTTGTGATAATGCTGTTGTCAGATAGTTTAACAACATTAATTATCTTTATTTCATAATTATATAAATAATGCAGCGTCGTCTTCAGGATTTCCAAACATGATGACCTAATTTAGAAAAGAAAGGATTTTGAAAAAAGGGATTGCTTCTAAAAAAAATTGTATTGCGATATTAACACATTAAGCACTGCAAAGAAACTTTTAAGGCATCGTCTGAAATTGCACGATTTTTCCTTTTTTCAATTATGTGAGAACATGATGTTGTTTTGGTTTGAAGTTTTCGAAGTATAAAAATGCAAAAAAAGTTTTTGAAGGTAACAAACTGTCGATTTATCGCTTTTGAGGAATTCAGTTTCCGTGTCACATTTATCGTCAACTTAAGTTACAACTTGTTTTCCAAATTATTCATTCACTAAATTCTTACGAAGTGTCTTAATTAATTTAAGTCATTAACCCGTCATTAAACTGGTTTGAAACAAACACGAGACTATCAGATTACGCAAGTGTCGATATATATTTAGAAAAAACGATGGTTTTTTTAATTTCAAAATAGAACCAAAACTTTCTTTGCCAGCTCGAAAAATTGAAAATGAAAGTTTAAAAAATAATCCTTAGGGGGGAGGAGAGAGAGGAAAGTTTCGTTATATTTCAAACCCATTTAAACTGGTTAATGACTTAAACTACTAACAGAAATAATGACTTAAAAATATGAATGTTCATGCCTAATTACTTCAATTTGAAATCGTTTTTTTTTTTGTTGTTGTTGTTTTTTTTTTGTTTTTTTTTTTTTTTGCAAACTTGGACTCTCTAAAAATTATCATAACTTTGTTATTAATGAAGCAATAACAGGCGTGATGCGCAACGAGAGAAAACACGTGATCAGTCCTTAATGTGTCAATATGTCAAAATTTTGTCTTCATTTCTTTTTTTGCTTTTGTTTAATGCTAATAAATATAAAGAGGTTTTGTCGGTAGAAAATATCAAATCGAAATTAATAATTGAATAAACTCCTACAATGGTATCAAGAAAACAACCCATTATAAAAATTGAAAATTTAAGACACTTGGAACTAATTATTTTTGTGATGAATTTATTTTTCTATTTCAATCAATTGAGGTTATTCTTCCTTTATATCTCTTGTGAACTAAAGCAATTATGTTGATTTTTCTTATAAGAAACAATTTTAAGAATATCTTTTATTTAACTAAAACATAAAATATTTTCAAATAATATATTTTTCAAAAAAAATTAAATAGATATTAACACATTGCGAATGGTGCTCAACCCGTTCTCAGGACCTGCACGTTTTTTAATGCTCTTGAAGCATGCTTGGCAAGCGATAGGATGCATTTATGCGCATTTTTGATTTGCATTTGATATTATATTTGCATAAACTATTCCTAAATATCATTATCTGTTTTGTACATCTATTTATTATAAAGGATTTTTTTATCATATGAGACCATGATGTTGTATTCGTTAGAGGTTTTTGAATGATTGAAGGCAATAAATAATTGAAGCTCGAAATCGCGTAGGCAAGAAATAAAGCATAAATGGCATAACCAGTATTGCATTATTATTATGTATACTTAGACAGCAGATTCGGTTTTAACATGTTGACGTAGAACTATGACATCATACCTGTTATTTTCATGGAATGTAATTTTTTCAGAGGGAATTAAGTAATTTATTTTTTACAATATGTTTAATAAATTCACTGCGTTTAGTAACATTTTTGATAAAAATATTTTCTTTTTCCACCATTGGGGAAATATTACTTCATTCATTCTTAAATGGGAAGCATTGAAGGATTTGTCTCCTGTTTTGTAACAAACTGTAATCCACTATGAAACTATTTTGTGGTCTCAGAAATTAGAAATATACAAATACTGTTTACAAAAATATTGTTTTCATAAAACAATGCAACTGCGGTTGAAAATTATCATTATATATATAAAAAAAGAGAGGGAATGTTAGAGACCGATAGAGGAACATCGAGATTGGTTTAAACCAGTTAATGATTTAATTAAGACGAATACTGACTTAAAAATAATTATGTTCTCACATGATAACTTGGAACTTCGAGGGCAGATTTTCTTTTCATTTTTATTTAATTTTTTAAAAGCTTAATGTTCTCACATAAATTTACAATCGTAGATTTCATTTTTATATATATTTTAAAAAGCTTAATGCTTTCTCACATGATAACTTGGAATTTGCGATCGTAGATTTCCTTTTCATTTATATTTTAAAAAGCTATTGTCTCATAAATTAAAACACGAACTTTGAAATGTCGAAATGAAAAATAATAAAATATTTTGTATGGCAAGGTAAACGAACGACGTAGATCTACCGACGCACCGGTGGTGCTGACCGAATGTTTCTAAATAATTAGGAATGTCGACATTCAGCTAGTTTACCAATCATTAACCATAAGAATGAGAAAGGTTACTTAACCTTCATAACATAACAAAAATATTTGTTTCTGGTTACTTATGCATCGGCATAGATTCAGCCGTAAAAACATGAAAACGAAATATCTCGTGACCCGGCCAAAACGATCGGCCTGCTAAAAACGAGAAATCTCGTGACCCGTACTTAATGTGTTAACATTTTAAAAAGTTTTTTTTTATCTTTATTTATACTTGTAAATATAAAACACTAAAATTTGAATGGGGACAAAATTTAAAAAATATTATTAAATACATATTAATTATGTAGGATAATTGTGGGAATTTATTCCGAAAAATTCAATAATTCATAAAAACTGATCCTTTGAGAGTTTTATCCATAAACTTATTCAAATTATCCCTTTGTACATGGCTTAGTGCTGTGGTAACGGAGGGACTGATTTAAAAAAAAATATTGAAATTTTTCTGTTTATTGAAGGGACATTATATAAATAAATTTAATTATCTGTCACATTCTTTAAAAAAATAGACCTTAAAAATTTCTATCGTAATTCATTACAACAATTTTTTGATTCCTTAAGTATTGTAGGATTCAACCAGGGTCATTGGACAAAACATCAGATATACCAAACGATTTTTTTTGTTGTTGTTATCATCGTTTTCATTTACCCTTTTAAATCTTTTTCGACGACATGAGATTTATTTAATTCCAAAAAAAAAAAAAAAAAAAAAAAAAAAAATCGCATTTTTTTCTCTTTAAAGTAAGATTTGCGATATCTAAATCTGTGTGTCATTTGGCACGTACTTTTCTTTGAAGCAAAGCAGGCAGATGCCCACCGTTATCTAGATCATCAGTGGAACATAAAGGAACACCTTTTACCGCAGCTGTAAAACCCTTTCTTTCTCGAAAATGCAACGTTATTTCTACCACGACAGAAACCTTTTTCGAGCGAGCACCATTATCATCTGTCTTGCTGACGTTCATTTTTTTTTTTTTTAATTAATCGTGAGTTCGTCGAAAAAGTCTTCGGTACAGCTGGGAATGAGAGCGATGATTTTCTGAGGAAACTGCACGCGGCCGATTCAAGGCTGATCGCGCTTTCGGTTTCGACACATGCAACTTATCTGAGCAGAATAGAATGATGGGTAAGATAAGGGGGGGAGAAACTGAAAGATTATAGAAACAAATGCTTCGAATCCGTTATGATTAAAGCGAAATTATATTTTTGTTACGAAATTGTTACTCATTCTTATATCTAAGAACATGCATAAATTTATATCCGTTTTTACCTGTGGAAGCTATAGCTTTATTATCATCTATATCCAAAGCCGGCCTTTTCAATGAAGGGGCCCGGGTGCAAGAAACCATTCGGGACCCTAAATATTTTGTAAAATAAATAAGAATAAAAAGAACCGAAATGTATTTAATGTGCGTGATTTTGTTTTTGCTATTAATAACTCCAGGAAAATGACATCTCTAATTTCTTTTTCGATACTTAGTACAGCAAAAGCGTCTAAGCATTATGCCCATCTGCTTGACCGAAGAGGATCCTTTATTGAATTTCAATTTGCTGAAAGAGGGCTCAGCATTTATTATATTTAGTCACTGGCATTGTAAAGGACTGAAAAAAACATTACATTAGATGTAGACAAAAGTAGATAGCTGATGATTTGCGAGTCCATTTGAACCCAGCCACAGCCTCGACTTCTGGTCATCAGGCACGCCGCTCTGTCCTCACATATCTGAAAGGTATTTCCTTATTCATGAATGAACATTTCCCGCCTTTTTATAGATGTCACTGAGAGTTTTGCCTAATAAAGGTGTCAATCGATATGCTCAGTCGACTACACGGAAGCAAGTTTTAGTATGCGTAACATTATTATTGTTCAGAGCACTGTTTTCATTCTTAATCATGGTGCCCCCCCCCACTCAGTCGCGGGACCCGAGTGCATAGCACCCGCCACACACCCCAGATGGCCTGCTCTGTATATATCTATCTATATATATTATCATCATGTGCTTCAGTTCATCATTTTACCATTCTGCAAGTATTTTTCTTAATGAAAATTGAAAAACAAATAAAACGTCAGTGATGCACCGTTTTGAAGGGTAAGTGAAGGTTCAGTTACTTTTCGAGTGCAAAGGGTTAAAGCTCATTACGAATTTGTTTCATTTTTGAGCAACGCATCGGCAAAATTATGCTCCTCCCCCTCCTCCACAAGCGCACGCGCTCCAAAAGAATTTTTATTTCTACTAAGAAATAAAAATCCATATTTTAACGCCTTTTTTTACTCTATTTGGAAAATAACTGCCTTTTTAAAATTGAATAACTTGAAATCAGCAGCAGCTTTCAGCATTTTTCATATTACTTCTGTGTACTTTCGTGTGCGTACCCTTTAATTCTACTAAATTTTACGGCGATTTTTTTATCATGTGAAAACATGATCCAGTTTTTCGTTTGTAGATTTTAAATAATTGAAGACAACAAATAAATGAAGCTCGAAATCGCGAAGGCAATGAATAAAGTATGAGTGGCAATATTCATTAGCATTTTTTAATTGCATGTATTTTTTGCCGTGCTTTTACCAGCATTGCATTATTATTACGTATGCTTCTTTGACAGCAGATGCGTTTTTAAAAGGCTGGCGTAGAACTATGACATCATAACTGTTATTTTTATGAAATGTAATTTTTTGAAAGGAAATTAAATGATTTAATTTTTATAATATGTTCAAAACACTTCAATTGCGTTTAATAACAGTTTTATCAAAGAGTTTTTTCCTCCAGTTTGAAAACATCGCTTCCCTCCCTCTTTTAAGTGGGAAACTCTGAAGCATTTGACTCCTGTTCCATCTCAGAAATGAGAAAGCCGCAGTTTGTGTTTACAAAAATATTATCGTCATACAAATTCTATATTAATTAAGATGTTTATGAATTTATTGGCAAACTATTATTGGTTAAATTTATTCGTTATCACTTGGATATATATACATAGAGAGAGGGGGGATAGAGCCTGTTAGAGAAGTCACGTGATTGTTTCAAGCTGGTTAATGGCTTATATTAATTAAGACAAATAATAACTTAAAAAATAATAATGTTCTCACATGATAACTTAAAGTTTATGATCTTTGATTTCATTTTTTTATCTTTGTTTTTATAAGTTCGTTCCTTTTAAAATTGGCAGCACCAGTTTCTTGTTTTGGAATAAACAAGTAATATATATAAGTAAAAAATTCAATTCCTACTTAGGTCAACCAAGAAAATTTCATTTTAGTTACTTTTTATAAATAATTATCAAAAAATAATTGATTTTTTCAAGAATTGAACTCGCATTATTCACCTTCTCGTGAAAAATATCAAAATCCTCGCATTTCACCGATCTAGATACTGCCTGATGATTTCAATGCTCATTACAAACTGCGAAAACTCTATTTAAAGTATTAAAAATGAATTAAATTTAATGAATGAATTGATATTTGAAAAAAAACTGCATTAACATCAAATGTCCTCCACTGTAATTTTTTTTAAAAAAATTTGAACTTGAAAGGATGAGTAAAAAGTATTTTATGAATGATGGAAAATTTGGATATATAAATAGATATAGGGAGAGTGTGAACTAATAGTAGGAATTGAAAAAATCAGCATGTTATAGTTTCGCTTCATTTCATTTGAAATATTATCTGAGTCAATCATTCCAGAAATATATTTACTAATAAAAACCGATCTTTTGTGCTGTACATAGCTGCGCTACATAAAAGTAAAAACTAGCTTCCAACAACTAAATGTTAAAATAATTTATCGATTATACTTCAGAATAAAACTATTAAATTTGCATGATAGTTTAATATTAGATACTTGCACGCATTTTAATCCTTTTTCAACTTTATAAAGCCTTTATTGAGAACAAATAACACAATATATACAAGATGGTTATAATTAAAGTTCCACTATGAAATGATCATAAAAAGAAAACTATTGGATCAAACGTTATAAAACTTGGTAATAATTTAAAGGAGATTCTGAAGATTTCTTTTCTAATAAAAAAGGCTCAAAAACTCAACACTACAGGGCGAAATAGCAATATTGCTAATCAAAATATTGTAAGTAAATTGTTAAGCAAAATAGGTCAAAGTACAGGGTGCGCCAGAAAAACTTACTTTTTTGAAAAAAACTCCCGAGCATTGAGTTGGGTTTTCTAGAGGGGTATTAGGTAGCGCTACTGGAGGGGGAAGTTCTGAAATTTGTTTGATCTTCTAGTCGGTTGCCATCATGCTCTGGTCTAGAGAACAGCGGGCCTTCGTCGTCGAGAGCTTCTTTTCTAACGGTTGTTCACTTGTTGCTAGGCAACGTGTCTTCCGCGCTCGCTTTGAAATTCCTCCTCACAGACTCGTTCCTCACAGAATTCATTCGATTCTGTCGTGGGTTTACTCATTTCGCGAGTATCGTTAAACCCAGAAATGGACATCAACGGACCACCAGAACTCCAGAAAATGTCGAAAAAGTGAGGCAATCAGTTCTGCGTTCGCCTCGCAAACATGCAGCTGCTCTGGGAATTTTCGACACCACTGTTCAACAAATTCTCCATCAAAACCTTTAATTTCATTCCAATAAATTGGCTGTTGTGCAAGAATTAACTGAACGCGATTTTGTTGCTCTTCAAAATGCATCTGAAATGCTGCTTGACAACCTGCCTGAAGATGCGGTAGTTTATTTATTTATTTTTTTCAGTGACGAGGCCCACTTTGAAATTCCTGATTTATGTCGATCGGCCACAAACCTCAAGAACAACATTCGCGACGTCATCGCCAACATACCGATTGATATGTTGCAAAGAGTGGACACGAACTTCAAAAGTTGACTTAATCAGTGTATGCGCAATGGGGGTCGCCATTTAACTTATTTCACTTTTAAAACTGTATTTAAAAAAATTAAGATATTGTTTTCTCAAATAAAAAAATAATTAAAACAGTAACTGAAGTACTTTTGTTTTTATAGATATTTCAAGTAAGTAAGTTTCTCTGGCGCACCCTGTATATATGCAATATTTTTAAGCAAAACAGGATAAGATATGTATGCTATATTGCTAAACAAAATAGGATAAAACATATGTAAGCAATATTGTTAAGCAAAATATGACAAAACATATATTCAATATTATTAATCAAAATAGAACAATATATGTATATATGCAATATTGTTAAACAAAATAGGAAAAAATGTGTTTAATCGTTTTTGAAACGTGTTACAAAGCATGTTGAATGCGGTGTCCACCATTTTTTGAAAGCAAGTTAAATAGCATCACTGCATTCTCACCTGTAGTTCTTAGCAAATCTGGAGAAATGTTACGCACTTGTCGGTGTATAGCATCTTTCAGTTCCCCAAATTGTTTAAGTTATAGCCATAAACAGAGCTTTTGAGATAACACACTCTGAATATGCTTTGTAGCACCTTTCAGAAATGATTAGATTTTGGTGTAATAGCAAAAATCGGCTGCTGCTTCTATGTTTCAGTGAACCGCGTTCGCATTCTGACATAATACTCCAAAAGAAGTGAGGTAATGTGTATTATAACAATGTGTTTTGAAACAAAAATTTTGTCATCTGGTATTGATGTGCAAAGAAATGAGCTCATAGAACTCTGACTTATCAGGCGTTTTAGATATCTGGCCTACAGTTTCGCCACATTAGACCTGATACTCGGAAGTGTACTGTATACACTGAAGTGACAAAAGTCATGGGATGACTGTTAATATCGTGTCGGTCCTCCTTTTGCCCGGCGAAGTGCAACAACTCGACGTGTCATGGAGTCCACAAGTCGTTGGAAGTCCTCTGCAGGAATATTGAGCCATGCTGTCTGTATAGACGTCTATAATTGTGAAAGTGTGGATGGTGCAGGAGTTTGGGCACGAACGGACCTTTCGATGATGTCCCATAAATGTTCCATGGGATTCATATCGGGCGATCTAGGTGGTCAGATCATGCGCTGGAATTGTCCGGAATGTTCTTCAAACCAATCGCGAACAGTTCTGGCCCGATGACATGGCGCATTGTCATCCATAAAAATCCCATCGTTGTATGGGTACGTGAAGTCCATGAATGGCTGCAAGTGATCTGCAAGCAGCTGAACATAACCATTTCCAGTCAATGATCGGTTCAGTTGTACCAGAGGGCCGAGTCCATGCCATGTAAAAACAGCCTACACCATTATGCAGCCACCACCAGCTTGAACAGTGCCTTGCTGACAGTTTGGGTCCATGGCTTCGTGGGGTCTGCGCCACACTCGAACTCTACCATCAGCTCGTAACAACTGAAATCGTGACTCATCTGACCACGTCTTGGTTTTCCACTGGTCTAGAGACCAGTCGATATGCTCACGAGCCCAGGAGAGTGGCTGCAGACGATGTCGTGCTGTCAGTAAAGGCACTCGAGTCGGTCTTCTGCTGTCATAGCCCAATTAAGACAAATTTCGTCGCACAGTCCTATCGGACACGTCCTTCCTACGTCCCACATTGATCCCTGCAGTTATTTGACGAAGTGTTGCGTGTCTATTAACATTGACCATTCTACACAGACGTCGGTGGTCTCGGTCGTTAAGTGCAGGTGGTCGCCCACTGCGCTGTCCATGATGGGATGTGATGCCTGAAATTTCATACTCTCGACACACTCTTGATACTGTGGATCTCGGAATGTTGAATTCACTAACGATATCCGCAATGGAATGACTCATGCGTCTAGCTCCAACTAACATTCCACGTTCAAAGTCTGTTAATTCTCGTCGTGCCGCCATAAATCCCGAAAAACCTGTTCACATGAATAACTTGAACACAAATGAAAGCTCTGGAAAACGAACTGCGCATTTATACTTTTTCGCTGCGATACTACTGCCATCTGTATATTTGCTTATTGCTATCCCATGACTTTAGTCACTTCAGTGTATATCTCCTTGCATATTGCAACGCACACAGAAAAACTAAATTTTTAGTAATAATGTGAGATTACATCTAGTAGACATCAGATTCATATAATCGACTATCGCCGTCTGAAATGTTGGGCAGAATAAAAAACTTCCCTTTGAATATACATCATTACTGACTTCGCAACTTCTGTTTTGTTGTCTAGGAAATAAAACAGCTTTTTTAATGTTTAAGTGGATTTATTTATCGGTGCGCGATTGATTTTAACTATGAATAAATGGCAAAGGTAAAATAATGAGGTGTGCAGTTTTTTACAGTCTCGTATACGGTGCAGAGCACATTCTGTAAACTTAACTCGAGATCTTGAAGAATCTTCGTGTTGTAGACTACTCTTGGAAATTGTAATTTTGACATTATATACATCTGTTTATCTATCTGAGTTTCTCAAAAACATCTAGGACTATGAACATCGTCCGGCTTTTGAATCGTTTGATTGCCAATGTTATCGCATTTCAGTGGACTCTGTCGCATGTGAATGTGCACGGAAATGAAATAGCTGATAGTCTGGCCAGAGAGGGCAGCCATAAGGACGCTGCTCAAGCCTTACTTTTCCAGAAATCGCCAAGCTGGTCCGGCAAGATATCTGTGCGGCCTCACAGACCGCACGTAACGTGTCTATTGTAAGCCAAGTTATTTATTAAAGAGTATGTGAGAAAATTCTTTCTAAACCATTCCCAGTGGCAATTATTTCATATTTGTGTTAATTCATTATATTCTTTCCTCACATCCAATTTATTGCTAATATTTTTTTCGGAGTTTTTAAAAATATTCAGAATCGCAAAGGTAATAATGTTCTCACATGATAACTTAAAATTTGTGATCGTAGATTTCATTAAAAAATATTTTATATCAAAAATTATTTTATGCAGCTGCACGGTGGTTTTCTGCCGAAATTCCACGACGGATTCAAGGTTGATTCGGTCTGTTTAGTTCTTGCAGAGATGTAGCAATCAGCGCGTGCGGCCGATGGGAGAGATATTCATCTGCTTTCTGGCGTGGAGAAATTTTCGTGGAAGAAGTGACGAAGAGACGCGTTGAATAAACGCTCACTCAATTAGGAAAAAGGAAAGAAGGAAAAGGAAAATGAAGGAAAAATAAATATGGCTGAAGGAAAAATAAATACCGAATAAAAAAGTAATTATTCATTCTTAAAGATATGCTGAAATAAAATCTTCAAAAATGAATATGACATGTGCTGTAAAAATTTCCCGATTTTTTTAAAAAAGAAAATAGGCTGAAAAAAAACTTAAAATAAAAATGACATATGCTGTAAAAATTTCCCGATTTTTTTTAAAAAAGAAAATAGGCTGAAAAAAAATCTTTTAAAATAAAAATGATATACGCTGTAAAAATGTCCCGATTTTTTAAAAAAAGAGAAAAAAACATCTTTTAAATTTTTGCTTTAGAGAAAAATTCAGATTTTGTGACTTTTAGTGCTCACAAACAAGCAGAAAAGCATTGAAATTCCACTGTGTGCTTCAAAAGATTCGCATTTAATTATTTAGGTTTGTTTATGAAATGTTATTTGCTTTGACTGCAAAATAATTTTAAATTAGAATGTATAACTCTCTGCATTTCTTTTATTCGAATTATATCGATTTTAAAATAGACAATATTTCAAGATTTATTCGATTAATAGTAAATGCTATGTTTCTTTTTCTCCAATGATGATTAGTTTTATGTAAGATTGTTATATTATATGTACTTTTAACACTTACCACACCTCCGTTTCTTGAGCTCATGTGAACCCTTTCAGGTTTAGTATAGATGTAGGTGGACTTTATGAAGCAAAACTTTACACAAAAATTAATAGAAAAGATACAGATAAATGACTAAATACGTATACATACAACATAACAAGAAATGATAAATGATGGAAGGAAAAATATCTTGAGTGCAATAAAACTGGACAATGAACTTTTTAATGTACAGTATGAATGCAAATATAAAGGTATTATAAATATTAGTTACTTGAGAGGGGGGTAAAAAATAAATTATAAATAAAATGAGAGGTGTATTAACTGATGCCCTTAGAAAATATTAGAGTTCACCTGATTGAAGCAGCTTTCCTTGATCAATTAGGAATCTAATCATGTTTATGATTCTTCTTTTGAAGTAACGAAAGCAGGAATAAATAATGAATAAAATACGAGGTGTGTTAAATGATGCCCTAAGAAAATAATAGAGTAAATCGAACTGACGAAGCTCTCCTTGATCAATTAATAATCTAATCGTGTTTATAGTTCTTCTTTTAGAGTACTGGAAGTTCAAGGTACTAAGCAATGCAATTAACAAACTCTTCCGATTCGTGATTCATCGAATGCTCTTCCGCTTAAGGATTCATCGAGTACAACTCCGATTCAGGATTCATCAAGTACTCTTCCTCTTCAGGATTCATCAAGTACTCTTATTCTTCAGGATTCATAGAGTATTTTTCCTCTTCGGGATTCATCGAGTACTCTTCCATTTTAGGATTCATCGAGTATATACAATGATGGAAAAAATCCCAACACTAGGAAGGAGCTGTGCTAGATAAATGAAATTTGGTAGGCATGTTTATACATCTGAAAGATGACGTCGATTCAAATTTCGAGCTACGCGCGTAAGTGTGGCGCTAGTAGCGACACTATGAACATGCAAATGAGGTTTGCTTTAAATAAGCGCTGTAAAGTTCGTGATCGTTATTTACAGTTGAGATTTGACGTAGTGGGTTAATGGTAGTCAAGGATGCCTCTGAGAAGACGAAGAAGCCATTATCAACAGCTCACTGAGTTTGAACGAGGTCGTGTTGTAGGGATACGAGAAGGTGGGTTTTCTTTCCGCGATATTGCTGAAAGACTTGGCAGGAATGTATCCACTGTGCATGAGTATTGGCAGCAGTGGTCAAGGGAAGGTACTACCTCAAGAAGACCAGGTTCCGGGCGGCCACGTGCGACTACTGAGAGGGAAGACCGTCGTATTCGGCGTATGGCTGTGGCTAATCGTGCTGCGTCTTCAGCTGAAATTCGAACTGCAGTTGGCACCACAGTGACACAAAGAACTGTTACAAATCGGTTACTTCAAGGACAGCTCCGAGCCAGACGCCCTGTACAGTGCATACCACTGACTCCGAAACCACTGCCGTTTGCGACGTGAGTGATGTCAAGCTAGAGCTCATTGGAGGACTGAGTGGAGATCTGTTGTGTTTTCTGATGAAAGCCGGTTCTGCCTTGGTCGCAGTAATAGCCATTTGTTGATTAGAAGGAGGCCAGGTGAACGCCTGCTAGTGACCTGTCTGCGGCCTAGACACACAAGACTTACTCCTGGAGTTATGGTTTGGGGAGCAATTTCGTATGACAGCAGGAGCACTCTCGTGGTTATCCCACGCACCCTGACTGAAAATTTGTACGTCAGTCCAGTGATACAACCTGTTGTGCTGCCATTCACAACAGGGGGTAAACAGCATTCAAGGGGGGGGGTTTCCAACAGGATAACGCTCGCCCTCATACCGCTGTTGTAACCCAACATACTCCACAGAGTATCGACATGTTGCCTTGGCCTGCTAGATCACCAGATCTTTCTCCAATCGAGCACGTATGGAACATCATTGGACGACAACTCCAGCGTCATCCACAACCAGCATTAACCGTCCCTGCATTGACCTCTCAAGTGCAACAGGCATGGAACTCCATCCCTTAAACTGATATCCGACACCTGTACGAAACAATGCATGCACGTTTGCATGCTTGCATTCAAAATTCTGGCGGTTAACCGGTTACTAATGTACCAACATTTCACATTTGAAATGGCTCTTCTCGCCAACTGCTCTACCTGTGATCTTGAAACTTTAGTCAATTAAATATGCTACCTAGACAAATGTATTCCTAAAATTTCATTACTGTACAATAATTTTTTCTTGGTGTTGGGATTTTTTTTCCATCAGTGTAGGTCTTGCTCTCGCTGAATTAATCATTACAATTCGTACATTCTTACGTTGATGTGGTAGCGTAGCTGGTATAAGAAGAGATCAAGTCCTATTTGTCAGCTGACTCTTATTCAGCGTTACGAATCCGCATTCAGTAGTAAGTAGCTTTATGAAACAACACATTGATCAAACAAACTCAATTGTGAAATGGACCCAGACAAAATGTGAAATTATGCCAACAACTTATTATAATATACCAAATGACGATTTCCTCGTATTTTATAAGCAAACAGAAGCAAGTTCCCTCTCAGCCAAATATGTGTCAGAGCAATAAAAAGAAACATCTTTTCAAGTCAACAATGCACTTAGCAACCGTTGCCCAATCACTTGCTGAATGCGGCCCGCAAAGGGACAAGCGAGATTTAGACGGATAAAGATTTATGCGTCTCACACTTGTTTTTTAAGCTCTGACTGCGAATTTTCGTGTTGAGAAAGACGAAAAGCAGCCACACGTTTGTGGGTCGTAAATTATTCCACTCCTGACATGCACCGACAAGAGCAACTTCACAGCCAGTTATAGTGAGATTTATGGCTAAATAGAGATATTCATTTTCTCTTAAATATATCTGATAATCTAATTTGAAACTAATCTATTTGTCAATTAAAAATGAATAATTTGATTAAGCAATTTTTTTTATCATATGAGAACATGATGTTGTTTGGGTTAAGGAGATTTGAAGCTCAAATTCGTGTAGACAAATAATAAAACATAAAAGGCAATTTTTATTTTCAATTTTTTCATGGCCGTCAAAAAAAGTTTTGAAGCTCTCGTCGATCTCGAAAGAAAGAAGAAAAAAAATCATTGGTTTTCTGAAAGCTCGCGTCATCAATTTTTAAACCGGTTTTTCACTTTTTAAATTTTTTTTATGGCAAAAAAGTTGTGAAGTTTTCTTCGAAAGAAAGAAGCATCGTATTTCTTAAAAGTTGACGCATGTGCATCAATATTATCACGTGAAAGGTTCTCAGATGATAATTTGAAAATTGCGATAGTAGATTTTTTTATTTTTTTTTATTTTGTTAATTTATACATTGTAAATTTAAATTATATATTTAATATATAAGCATTTACTGCAATATATAAGCATTACATTTTTTTAAAGAAAATGAACTCGTCATTTGTCGATGGTATAAGGAATTGTCCTTTGCGATGCTCGAACAGATTAAATTTTATATTTATTTTCTGGGAAATTAATGGCTGAAAAATATAATTTGATTACATTTTTAAAAATTCATTAAAAATGAAAATTTAATTTATGGATCAAAACACTCGCATTGAAACCAATCTTTATTCAACTTCATTATCATGTAAAAGTCAATAATGTGCTGTAATATTTTCGCCAATGAATAAATCGCCAATTCGTTGACTATGCATTTTGAGACTTCAAAACATGTAGCCAAAATAACATCATGTTCTCACATGACAAAGTGATGTAAAGTTATTTATTAAAGAAAATTTTTTAATTTATCTATTTTCTTTTATAGCAATAAAAATGTCAAAGAAAAACATAAACTTGTCTTTGAATTGAAGGACAACTCATTATTTACAAACCATTTAATAATTCAAAAAATCTGATCTTTGAAATTTAAGGTATCCGAGTACCTCAAAAACTCTGGTTATCGATCACTTTGGCTTTTCTTAATATTGATATTTCTTGCAGTTCAGATTTTCCTCTTTTCAAAACAGTAAGTTCTTTGTAACAGTTCTTTTGTAAGAAAAGGAATGCCTGACCTATCATAAAGGGTCACATTTTTTTTAGCTACAGTTTGCCTTTCACTTCCATTTTCTCAAAACTTTATGTTCATAAAAATTCTCCACCATTCACATGATATCTCAAAAACTAACAGAAGTATTTATGTAGAAATTTCAACGTGTGTTTTAAATGATATGGACAATGAAATGAAACAAAAGTTTTGTTGTTGGTGAAATACGTTTTAATTCATAGGCGTTTCTGGAAAAATTAGGTTGATGGAAAAAATGCATATATACGTATATTTTTACTCATAACTTAATTTCATGTCAAGGGTTTTCTTCAATTTTGGTTCCTTTCATTCATCATTCAATTCTAAAATTGTGCACAAAAAAAATAGGATTGCTGCATTGCATTTTGTGTAGAGTGTTAACCGTTTTGGTTGAATTTCATTAAATTTTATTACAATTTTCCTATTTCTGAAAGTGTATTATATTTTCAAATAATTTTGTTGTATTGATAGTATTTTATATTATAATTGACAATATATCTAAAAACCATAATTTTAAATAGTTTTTAAAATTCCATTTTTTCAAAAAATTTCCTATGAACGTAGTAGGATAACTTAACACCACAATTCAATTTCAGTATCTAATTTCTTAATTTACTATTCATTGAAATGTAAGTAAAGTAACCTGCCCTGTCAGTCATCGAAAACGCAATCTGAGCTTCGAATTAGTTATCGGTGACTAACAGTATGTTTCACAGTTATTTCATCAGTCACCGGTAGCTGACTTGATTGTTTCCATTCAGATCACATCACTCACTGTTGACTGTCGAAATAATTTTTATTCTGGCTTCGTCACTCACGATTGATTGCCCATACACAGTTAAAATATTTTATTCTCTGAATAAATTTTGATCTGGACATCGCAAAATGTTCTTGCTGTTGTTGTGTCAGTTTTAACACTGAAAGGAGTTGCAGTGGCTTTTGAGGGTAAAGACCTCTTCATCTTCTTTCGTACAGCCGACCACTCCACCACCACTGAACATAGCAGTATCGACAGGATTTGTTATGGTCGACTGCTGAATAAGCATCGTCCAACCTTACATAGATCGATCAGTCAAACTGTTTAAAGACCCCTGAGCGCCCGAAGGCAGAAGTCCGGCTTCTAGCTCAAATGAAGATGACATACACACACATTCGCTTGCACAGCCACTTTTTACAGAGGGGGCTCATTCATAGAACACAAAGGAAGAACAACCACGCCCGCACCAGGACTCGAACCCGGAGAGCCCAGATCACGTTGAAGGCGTGCTACCCCTAAGCCAGGAAGCCGGCTAAATTACAAAATAATGAAATTAATTATTAAAAAGTATGCAATTACTGCAAATTTACCTAGATCCCTCATTGCAGTTTAGTTTAGTTATATTAACGTCCTGTTGCAAAGCAACACTAATGCAATTTTGGGACGTACCTCGTCATTTTGAATCGCTGTCAGATGACGAGAACGACACCTGAACTGGCACCCTCTTCTCCACATCACACCACACCAGGGGGAGGACGTTTGACCTGACAGATTTAACGTGCAAGAGACCCCCTCACACGACGGTTCTTCGGTGGAATCGAGTCTCGAACTTGAAACTCTCCGATTCCGAAACCAAGACCTTACCCCCAGGCCACTTCGGCCCATCTATAATTGTAAGCCTATCGAATATAGCGAACTAAACGAAAGAATGCGACATAATAGGTGAGACATTTAATTAACTAACTTTTGGGGTCTGTTCGGAATATGTGTATCTAAATTGTGTCGCAAAAATTTAGTGATGATTAGTATACACGTCAAACAAAGACTAATTTGAAATTTGCTATAGTTAAATGACTTTTTTTTTGTTTCAATAATCGCACGTATTTATCGATAGTAACATACATTTTTTTGAATATGAACGAAAGTAAACATAAAATGTTAATTTATTATTTTACTTTGCTGTTAGAGAATGGTATTAAGCAAAGCAAGATACATGGAATAATAATCTTTTATTTGTTCCTTTGATTTCGACTTGACCTCAGAATATTTTTAACGTTTTGAAATGGACGAATATGTTTGTGTGTTTACTAAAATCGCAATTCCAACTGCAAATTGTCACTACTCATTACTTCTGACGAATGTATATATATACATTTATATATAGAGGGAGACTATGCACGAGATGTGCTCAGGAAATTTCAAAAAAAAAAAAATTCCAAAATGACCACCAGAAGGCGCTTATTCCGAAAACACATTAATTTTAACCGAATTAATGACCAAGAAGAATATTAACATTTATTGAATAGTTTTTGATCACCTTATCACTGAAACCATAGTAAGTTAAGATAAGATAAAAAATAAAAGTAAACTATTTCAGAAAAACAATTCAGTTTGCCGAAGCAAAAACAGATTAGGAAGAAATTGCACAAAAGTAGCAGTTATTAATCATGTCCATGAAGGATGTAGGGAAAGGTCTTTCTTGCAGATTGCCGGAGTACCCGCCCGGGATGGGCTACCTCCATTAATGGCATAAAAATTTAAGAAAGCTTGGCTTTCCTGACCTTTTTGTGTACAGAGTTGTTGATTGCTCGGAAGAGAAGCTGGAAATGAGCGAGTAAGAAGAGATGTAGGTAAAGGTGTTCCCACCCTTATTCATCTGTAAAATTTCAAGTCGTTGGGCAGTGTGTTCAACACCAGATTGTAACTGCTGAGTTGTGATATTTCACAATCGCTTTGATTTATCTAATGAAATTAAGGACTCGATCTTCCAAAACCATGACCTCATTTTTTTTACGTTCCTTAAAACCCCCAAAAATGACTTTTTTAATTATATAAATTTCATTTCTGTACAATATATATTTTTAATCAAATTTTAAATTACAACATATAATTTCCAACTTAATTTTTCATGCCTGGTCAATTATTAAAATATTCAATCTTATGCTATGCCGATGGCAAAATTAAACCTTTCCGGTCATTTGTCCACCACCAAAGAAAATTTACTGCTCCGGTCGTGTGTCTGCTCTCCGCCACCACATCAAAGAAACATACTGAACTTATACTGTATTAATCGTATCCTAATCTCCGTTTAGGATACATCAATACACATTTTCTACGAAAAAAAACAGAAAAAGGCTAAGGAATTCACGAACCAAAACGCTGCTTCTACCACTTCATGATAACGAAACCTAATACTAATTGAGTCGCCTCTGAACAAAAAGAACATTAAAAAAACATCAGTCTTTGGAGATACTTCATAAAACTCGAAATAATATTTTACAAATTGATTTAAGTGTCATTTAGTATTCTCGCATTCTAAGGCGTTTCAAAAATTATACTTCAGGATGGCAAAAAGACAACTGCCGAAATAAGTGTACTGTGAAACTGAAGCTAGCGATGACGAATCTTATTTTGACAATTTGAACACTGATAATATCATTTACAAAAAAAATGAATGAATTGTATTTTTCTTCATAATCTTGCATACTATGTATCGCTGCTTGTTCAGCGAAGATAATTTTTTTCTATGTCCAAATTTAACACGACAGGAAAGGGTTAAAATTTTAAAGGATGATTTAGATATTTCCTTTTCTACATGTTTGCAATTAAAAAATAAATAGGACAGATGGTGTTAATTATTTCATTGAAAAAATTATTAGAAATTTTGATATATTACTTTTTATTGAGATTTTTTTTTTATATTGGGTCGTTCGGAAAGTCATTTCGTATTTTTGTGTCAAAATGAAAAGAAATTTTTGTTTAATGAATAAATTATTTATTAAATTATAAAATTGCCATTCTGGTCTAATACCTTTTGGTAGTAACATGATTACACGCTCATAAAAGTTTTGGTCTTTGCTGTAAAAAAAACTGATCGAGGTGGTTTTTGGCCTCCTCATTTGAAGGAAAAATTTTGCAAATCAGTTCTGGTACTGATGTACTGTTAACACATCTTCTCCACACATATTGGCTAATTTATTTCTGGCTTGAACAGCATTTTTACCTTTTATAGCAAAAAAGAAAAAAATGACGAAAATGCTGTTTATTGCTCTCCATATTTAAAAGGGCACCATCCAAAAACTACTGCGAAGAATCAGCTGCACTTTTTCACACTCAATTGATATAAATTCAATTGATATAAATCAAACAGAAATTATTCAAAAAAAATGTTTTATGGAACTATTTAAATGAAGAAATTTAATTTTAAATAAAATCCTCTGTGATCGATAAATTTCTCCAAAACCGAAGGATTTCAACTGAGTATTCAATTTCCAAAGAGCAAAGTATGATCATGTTTATGGGAAGAATTTCTTGGTAAATTAAAAAATTAATTTTTGTTACATAGTTTATCAAGCGATTTCGAAATTCCTTGTTCCGCATTTGGCCAAAATTTGTTTTCACAATTGATATAAATCAACAGTTATTCAAAGAAATGTTCTATGGAACTAATTAAATGAAAAAAAAATGTAGTTTTAAATAAAATTTATTCTCTGTGACCAATAAATTTCTCCAAAAATGAATTTTAAAAAATTTAAATTTCTAGGATTTTAACTGAAAAATCAACATTCATCAGAGCAAAAGTATCCTTATATTTAAAGGAAGAACGTTGAAATATTTATTCCGAACCGAAATATCATAAACTTACAATTTCAAAGATTCGCTTTGGAAATTATTTTATGTTCAAAATGGAATAGCTATTAGCATTAAGAATTAGCATTTCTGTGTTTCATTTCCATCTAAATTTCTTTCAAACATTCGAAACACGGCCATCGAACGTCGCAAAAAATGCGTTTAACCCATTCTCTCACTTCCTTCCTGCATTCCGACTCGTTGCCATTCCCCTTTTGCAAATAGCCCTCGCAATAATCGTCAACAGAAACGTCAACGCCGTGCTTTTACAAGACATGGGAGTTTATTTTTGCTTTTACCTGTTGCATCTCGTTGGCTCCCTCGGATTTAGCAACTGTTACGCGCCCCTCTAGGGGGGCGTTTGCCCCCGGGGCTTCGTCTAGGCGGCGCCTGGACCCCTAGGGGGCCCCACCCGTGATCTATGACGTTAATTGGGTAGACTGGAGGCTCGGAGATGCTTGTCACTGGGGTGTTGCTGTCATTCCGGACTCAAGTTCTCTTTTTTTTCCTTCCATAACGCCGATTGTTTTGATTCGGTTGTGTTCGTAATTTCAGGAATTTGTTAAAAAAAGAGGGGGGGTGGGGGTTGGACAATCCTTTTTTGGGTGTGCCGAAGACATGGGGAATTGTGTTCTTTTGTTTTGAATGGCAGTTTGTGAAGATTTTCTTTTTTTACCAACTCATGTAGTTCCGTTTAGTGGTTGCTTGTGGTAAGCCGCTGCCCTCGTGAGATTAAGTGGTTGAAATACGAGAGTATATTTTTGAGATATTTTAGGCTATGATGAAAACATTCAGAAATACCTCTTGAGGTATGTCTGCAGCATTATATTATTTCAAATAAAAAGCAATCTCTCTGAGTATTTGTAGTTCCATTGCAAAGATTCCTCAAAAAAGGTAGATAAAGAAAACACTTAAAATTCTGAATAGACTAGGAAGATACGCTATCCTTGTGCCAGGATGTCGGCTGTCGTGTCTTTACTCACAGCCACCAAAGCATTTTTACCGGCATCTGTGTCCAAATTTAATACGACAGCAAAGGGTTAAAGTCAGAACTTCTTAATTTAAGACTGGAGAAAAATTTAAGATGATTTGTCTTATTTGTTCATTTCGTTAGTTAAAAAAAGTAATAGCCAACCAGTTTTAGCAAATTGTATTTTTCAGAGGAAATCATTTTCCTCTGAAAAATTGATCTATCAAATCCATTATATTTAACCCTTTGCGGTCGTATTAAGTTTGGATATGGGTGACGAGTTGGTCGGAATTAATTTTTGTTTATCTAGCAGTAATACATAGAATGCATCGAGGAAAAACTGAATTTATTCGTTCTCATTATTTTGTAAATCTCGATATTGTAGACACAATAGTGTTTTAATTCATAGTTTTATTCTAAAAATAATAGTTTATAATTCGCCATCGTGCGGTATCCTTCCAAAAAGTCTCCAAAGTAAAATTCTGGTTTCCCACGAGAAATGTCGCCAAAATAATTCGTTTGGTGTCAGTAATTCCATCCTTGATTTTTTCATAAGAAGTCAGAGGCTTATCTATTAATATTGTTTCGTTATCAGGAAGAGGTAGAAGCGCCTTATTGGTTCGTGAATAAGTTTTACTGTTGTTTCTGTTCTTTCATAAAAAGTGTAAACGGAGATCAAGATACTGCGAATAAAACATAGGTTTAGTATATTTCATTATTGTAATGACTGTGGGCAGACATCCCTAGTATGAGAGCACACATACATTCTACAATATTGCATGATTTTAAACAATATTCCCAATATCGTAGAATATTGTATGACATTAAACAATATTCCTAATATCGTAGAATATTGCATGATATTAAACAATATTCCCAATATTATAGAATATTGTATGATATTAAAAAGTATTTCCAATATTACATGATATTAAACAGTATTCCCAATATTGTATGATAGTAAACAATATTCCAAATATTGCATAATATTAAACAGTATTCCCAATATTGTATGATATTAAACAGTATTCCCAATATTGGATGATATTAAACAATATTCCCAATATCGTAGAATATTGCATGACATTAAACAATATTCCTAATCTCGTAGAATATTGTATGGTATTAAAAAGTATTTAAAATATTGTAGAATATTGCAAAGTATTAAAAAGTATTTCCAATATTGTAGAATATTGTATGATATTAAACAGTATTCACAATATCATAGAATATTATATGATATTAAATAATATTCCCAGTATTGTAGAATATTGTATGATAGCAAACAATATTCCCAGTGTTGTATGATATTAAACAGTATTCCCAATATTGTAAGGTATTAAACAATATTCCCAATATTGTAAGGTATTAAACAATATTCTCAATATTGTATGGTATCAAACAATATTTCCAATATTGTATGATATTAAGCAATATTCCCAATATTGTATGACATTAAACAATATTCCAAATATTGTATAATATTAAACAATTCCCCCAATATCGTATGATATTAAACAGTATTCCCAATATTGTATGATATTAAACAATATTCCCAATGTTGTATGATAATAAACAATATTCCAAATATTATATAATATTTAACAATTCCCCCAATATCGTATGATATTAAACAGTATTCCCAATATTGTATGATATTAAACAATATTCCCAATATTCCCAATATTGTATGATATTAAACAATACTCCCAATATTGTATAATATTAAACAGTATTCCCAATATTGGATGATATTAAACAATATTCCCAATATCGTAGAATATTGCATGACATTAAACAATATTCCTAATCTCGTAGAATATTGTATGGTATTAAAAAGTGTTTCCAATATTGTAGAATATTGCAAAATATTAAAAAGTATTTCCAATATTGTAAAATATTGTATGATATTAAACAGTATTCACAATATCATAGAATATTATATGATATTAAATAATATTCCTAATATTGTAAAATATTGTATGATAGTAAACAATATTCCTAGTATTGTATGATATTAAACAGTATTTCCAATATTGTATGGTATTAAACAATGTTCCCAATATTATATGGTATCAAACAATATTCCCATATTGTATGATATTAAGCAATATTCCCAATATTGTAGAATATTGTATGACATTAAACAATATTCCAAATATTGTAAAATATTAAACTATATCCCCAATATTGTATGATATTAAACAGTATTCCCAATATTGTACAATATTGCATGATGTTAAACAATATTTCCTACATTATTGAATATTGTATGATATTAAATAATATAATGAACAATATACAATATTATACAATAATATTGTATAATATTGTACAATAGGATGGGCTACCTGGGATACGACCATAAAAGGTTAATTATATTATATGAATTAAAAGAATGATAAAATAAGATTTAATTGTGCCATTCACTAATATTTTGCAAGCAAGTGCATTGAATTAGAATCAACGAGGTATATTTCCTCAAACATAGTTTAGGTCGAAACTACTCACATTAAATCCTGCATGCAATATAATTGAGCATCAAATAATGGGTGTTGGTGGTGACGATATCTATTTTTGTGCCACTGAAGCCAACCACCCCACCACGTGGCACCGAACATCGAGGGGATTCACTCCTTCAATGAGATTCCGAAGAGGTTTTTTGGGCGTCATCAGTGCAAACGCAATGGGAACGGGACAAAAGCCAACGTGACAGATCCCCCCTCCCCATACCGCTCATTCCGCACGTCCGAAATACCTTTTCGCTGACGAATCATCAAAAATTGCATCAAGTTCCCAGAAAGCACCCTTCGCGGCGCCGGGCTCTTTCACCCAGATCCCACTCCCCTAATTGACAATTTGGTAAATACCTTGATTCTGTTAGGTGGGACACTCTCTGGAGCACATCAATTAAAGTTTCAATGGCTCTCTCTCGCTTGATGATGTGGGACGGAATGCAACGGGCAGAATATGGAGCCCGGTTTTTTTGTTGAGCGAGGCCTTGCGACAGATTTATTGCATTCTGGCCTTTGTTTGGTAAGCCCCAGCGCTGTGATCGTGATGCTCCAACTCCCATGTGGAATTTTAGTGGTTTTTCTCCAAACTGAACAGCCCTGCATCGTTTCGAAATGGAATTTTCCCTGTTGTTTTCAACCTTGGTGGTGGATTCTTTTTTTTTTCGGTGAAAAACTTCGGTAAATTTCACTTTTTGCAATTTCTACTACTAGTCCACGCTCTGACTATATATATCTATAATAATGTGAAAGTTTGGATGTTTGTTACTCAATCACGGCTGAGCAGAATCGGATAGAATTGAGCACAAAGATAGATTAGAGTCAGGAATAGAACAGAGGCTACTTTGAGTGTATGTAGATTATACATTCTAGTGACTATAGGAACATAGGCTATAGGTTCATCGAGTGGTTCATTTTTTATTCATTAAGAACTAACTTTCTCGCCAAAAAGCTGAAGCCAAATCTCACAAAGATGAGTCAGGCTCCAGTATTTTTCACCCCAGTAGAAATGAGGATAGGTTTAGCAAAATTTCGATCAATTATTTCAAAAGATTCTGTTTATATTTTTAGTGTTTAATGTATTTAAAATCAAAAGGAATGAATCGATCGTTTATGAATCGATCTTTCGGATTCATTCTGAAGTAGTTTTAAATTAAAAGGAAACAGAATAGAGGAAATAATAAATTTATAATCTGCATACTTACCCCGACTGCTGTAGAAAAGGTCAGAGATGGGTGTTACACCAACTGGCGTTGAAAATTCGCTCGTGATTGTCGACAAGTGTGTTTTCACTTAAATTAAAAGTTTCATAATTATGTGTATAATACTGTTGTAGCTATCTCAATCTCAATCAATAAATAAAAAGACGTGATTTTAAAGAAATATGGAATTTGTTTCTTGTTTTGTTTTATTTTGAGTATACAAAGCAAATAAATTGTTTTCACGTTAATTGTGTGTTTTTGTTATTTAATTGTATTTATGTTACAGATTTTTCGTATATGCTTATACACTTTTAATGTATTTTTTATTTTTCATTATTTGATAGTTTTTCGTACATATACATCAAAATTTCCACGTGGACAGAGTCGCGGGTAATTTTAGCTAATATATTCATATATCTTGTTCAAATTTTTAATAATTAATAAAATAATTTTTATTCCTCCACTCCAGCTCAAATACACGTTTTTAAACTTATAGTGGATAGCACTCGGTGTTAATACAGTTTTTTCAAACATTAATTGATTTAATTTTTAATGCTTTAAATATAGTTTTAGCAGTTTGTAATGAAAATGGAAATCAACGGGCAGTAGCTCAAACGGTTAATGCATTAAGTTCCATTCTTGCAAAAATCAATCATTTTTTGATAAATTATTTAATTTTAGTTTTATATGGGAACTTTTTTCTCTTATATATGATATTTAGTAGGACATAAATTTAGGAATAAATACCGTCAGTGGCGAAACCTGTAGATCTCAGAAAAAAATTCTTTTTCCGCTTAATATTGTGATTCGGTCACATTTAAATACATATTTATATTTATTGTAATTATTTAATAAAAAGTAACTAAAATAAGATTTTTCTTAGTTGACCTAAGTAAGAACTGACTTAATTTCATTTAATTATATAACTTGTTTTCGTTATACTCATCAACGGTTCTGGGTCCTGTAATATTTCACATTCATTTTCGTAATTTTATTCTTCTGGTTTTTTTGATGCAGTTTGCTTTCACTAAATATAATATTGAAAGAAATGATCTTGTGCAAATATTAGCCAGCTTACAAAATTTCAATTTTTTTCTTAGAGAATAATTCTTGAAACTTCATGTTTTTATTGACTCAATTAAGATGCAAACATATACAATAAATATACAGGGTGTCCCATTAATAATGAACACAAAGAAAAGCATCTTGGCAAAAGAGAAAAAAAATTCCCATATAAAACTAAAGTGTGTCCCATTATTAATGGGGCACACTTTAAGAAGATGTAGAGTACGTCACAAGGATTTAGATTTACATAACAACTCGTGGTCGGAAATGCTGTGGGAAAGTAGTTTGACAGGTACAAGAAAAGAAGAAACACAACATTGAGATCATCTGAAACGTTTATTGGTCAAGGATATTACATGTGCTATGGTACATGATAGTTGTAAATGTCACAAAAGATGCCCAAAGTCTCCACCATTGTTAGTGATGCATGTCATAACCCGGACCATAGACTGGCGAACTCTCTCACACACACCCGGATTGTGTTAGATATCTGCAGCAGCACGGACGATTCTTGCAACCAGTTCCATTTGTGAATCCACAGGTGTTGAAAGACTCAGCACTTTTCAGCTCACCCCAAAGAAAGAAATTGATGCTGTTTAAATCGGAAGAGTATGGCGGCTAGAGAACCGGTCCACCATGATCAATCCATCGGTGACCAAACACCTGATTCAAATGTTCACGAACACATCTGCGATAGTGGGGAAGTGCCCTATCATGTTGAAACCTTATATGGTGTCTGATTTGGTGAGGCACAGTTTCTAGTAATGTTGGTAGAAATGCTTGAAAAAGGATTTTGCAGATGTTAGTGCTGATGACAATAGATAAGGTCCAACTAAGACGTCACTAACCACACCAGGCCAAACATTCACTGAAAAGCGATGTTGGACAGCATGTGGTCTTATGCAATGGGGATTCTCACCGGCCCATAAATGCTCATTGTGGTAGTTGAACACATCATTGTGGTAGCTGAATTGCTTCTCATTGTGGTAGTTTAAGCGTTAAGTACGCTTCATCCGTCATTAAAATTTAGGGTGGGAAATTCGCATCTTGTGAATACTGATCGAGATATCACAATGCAAAACGTTTACGAGGAGGATAATCGTTGGGGAGAAGTAACTGTACACTTTGTAGATGGTATGGGTATAAGACTTCACTTTGCAAAACACGATGAACACTATTACAAGATCCTCCAACGGCAGTAGCGATGGCTCGTATGCTGGCAATCGGATCGCTTCTAATGGTATTTAAAAATTTTCTTCCCTCCTGGGAGTTAAAGTCACTCGGGGGCCTGCTCTCACTGTGTCTATTACCTCGTAACGACCCATATTCAAATAGTCAGGTGCATCTCTGTGTAGATACCTCTCCCGATACAATCTTTCAGCAGCTCTAGCATTTCCTTTTGCCAATACATAAATCAGGTGCGTATCAGTCAGCTACGTGTTTGTAAAACGGTCCGTACTCTTCGGCGGGCGATTGCAGCTCAAACGTCCTCCCACTGATGTGGTGTGGGGAGGGGGGAGTGCAAGCTCAGGTATCGTCCTCGTCATCTGACCGTGACTCAAAATGACGAGGTCCGTCCCAAAATATCCTTAGTGTTGCTTTACAACGGGACGTTAAAATAACTAAACTAAACTAAACGCAGCTCAAATGACTGAGAGGGCTTATACCCGGTAATGATAAACTATCGAGACCATTGCTCCAGGTATTTCATCGTGACCGTCTTCGGAAGGATAAGGAGTTAGAGGTTAGAACTTGGGGTATATGTAGTGTTTGCTGGCAGAGTGAGGTGGCGAGTGTCAGGACTCATTGCGATTGGCTAGTGTGATGGCGTGGGTGAGGGGGGTATGCTGCCTTCACTAAGTTTGTTTGTCTGTTATGGGTTATGGTATTTTATGAGTTTAGAAGAGCAATTACGATATTTTTAAAGTTATGGGGGGTAGTTATTTAGGATAAAAGTTACGGTAAAATGTTGAGCGATCTTTTAGATTTGACAGATGGGGTCAGTTTGGGGATATTGGCTATTGCATCATTTTCTATTAGCTCTAGGTTATTGAAGAATTTGATGGATAGTTTTGTGATGAATTTTTTGAGGGAGGGGGGGGGCAATCTAACCATAAGTACATATTTGTGTTGGGCATGAAGTATCTCGTATTACAGATGTTTCTTGTAAGGCCATTTTGAAGCTTTTCTAAAATTCTGAAATTGGATTTGGCAGCATAACACCACACAGAGTAGGCATAAGTTAGTAAGATGGCTGAGAGATTGCAACTTTGCTTCCTTATATACAACTGTGAACAACGCCACCTATCGCTGAATGGAGGGTTGTTATGCAAATCTGAACCCATGTGATGTCCTCTACCTCCTCTTAAAGTGTGTCCCAATATTTATGGGATACATGATTGCTTCAAACCGATTTAAGCTGATTAATGACTTAAATTAATTAAGACAAATAATGACTTAAAAAATAAAAATGTTCTCACATGATAACTTGAAATGTGCGATTGTAGATTTCCTTTTTTAAATTTTAGCTGTGAAAAATGTCTACAGAATGTTAAAAAGATGTTGATTTATTTTTCATGGAAACTGAACTTAAAATAGTTGCATCTATTTATTGTTTTGGTGTAATAAACATGTTCATGCATGAAGTTGATTATTATGCATCGAATTATCTCTCCGAGTGCAAAGGGTGAAACCTCCTATTCCTTTACGGCAATGTAATTTTTCAGATGGAATTTCTTACTTTTTCTCTTCAAATTTGAGGCCTGATAGATAAGTAATGCCTCGCCCAGAATTTCTGCGTTCCATTACCGAATTATCCCGAGATTCGGAAGTTATTCGCAGAAGAAATTGGGCGACATGCCGACGTGAAAATTATCCTTTTTTTCACAAAATGATTTACAGACTCCATCGATCAATTCCGCGCGATCTTCCCGGAAAAGAGAATTCGATAAACCCTTTTTGGCTTCTCTTTCCTTTGACTGCACTGAAACTCAGTTACAGCAGTTGTTTCGCCGAACTTTTGTGATTTTCAGAAATTCCAGATTCTCTTTCCTATCTATCGAATCCTAGGAAAAAAATCCTAAACAAGTGGAACTTTCTGTTTAGTAAAATACTAGCATACTGTACGCATAAACATCTAAATAGATAAATATACAGTACAAAATATCACTATTTGATCCATTATTAAATGATATTAATTTTTTTCAAATAAAAAAAGAATACGAGGTAGATATTAAAATTATTCATGGTGTATACTAATTTTTTTAACATTTTACTCGCTAAGTTAAATCTATGCCGTTATGTTACAACCATAATATTAATGATATTTTAATCCTAAGAAAAAATCCTAAGCAAGTGGAACTTTTTGTTTAGTAAAATAATAGCATTCTGTACGCATAAACATTAAAATAGATAAATATACTGTTCAAATTATAATTATTTAATCCATTATTAAATGATATTAAATTTTCCAATAAAAAAAGCATAAGATAGTTGCTAAAATTAATTTTTTTTTAAATTATTTATGATAAACACTATTTTTTCATATTTTACTCTCTAACTTTAAATTTTATATTTTTTTAATTCTTCATCATGTAATTTTTTTTAGTTCTTCGTCATTGGACATGCCAACGCTTTTGGGAGAAAATTCCCACAAAGATACTTTAAAATTTATTAAAGCAATTGGTTTTTATCATTCCATCTAAACTCCAAAGATTTTTTTTTATTTGTTCAATTTCCCACCGTTTCTAGTTTGAACGTAGACTTTAATACATCTTTTGTTCTCACTAAAGTTATTTTACATTAGATTAGAATTTTTTAAATTAACCATACCTCTGGCGCAGTATGGCCTACTTTGGCTCTTGTGCCAATAGAACAACAACCAACCAACTTCTAAGTTAAATCTATGCCATTATGTAATAACTACAGAACATTTTAAATACATGGATATTAAAAAGATGTTACAGATAAAAAAGCTAATAAAAGTTCCTAGTTCTTTCCTATATATAAAAAATTATTAAAACATTAGGAACATTCTGTCTTTCTCGTGTATAAAACATCAGGAAAGAACAAACTTGAATTAAAAAAGGTTCGGTATGAAGATTTAATAATCATTCCTTGTCTTTCCAAAAAAAGTACTTTTTAGCTGATATATAGAAAAGTACTTTTTAACTGATATAGAATTTAGAAAAAACTGACAGGAGTGCGAAATATATTTTTCTTGTCTAATTGATGTACGTAAAATTCCAAAAACCGCAAACGGGATCGTGGAAAATAGGGGTTAATTTACTGTGTTTTAATAATCGTTTATTTCCATTATAATGATGCCGTGTCTATATTACAACGGAAAGAAGGGCGTAGTAGCTACTGAAAGTGAGAACCCCTGTGTACCCAAGGGCAGAAATCTGACTTCCAGCTCATATGAAGATGACACTCACACAAACGACTTCTCAACCCCTTTTTACAAGGGGAGGAGATCTTTCACACGCCTCAAGGATATATCACAGAATAAATAATAGCCATACCCAAACCAGATCTCGAATCTGGGACTCGCAAATCTCGTTGATGATGCCCGACACCTAGGCTAGGACGCCAGTGTTTCTTTCCATCTCAAGGTAAATAGTCATATCCAGAGCCTTATGATCCTTCTAATTTGCAAAAAAAGTATATTACATTGATTTATCTCAGACTAAAATTGACTTTAAAATGAAAATTTCGACCTGTCACAGAAGAGATAGTCTTAAAAATATCTTTTGAAATTCGAAATAAACTTGTTTAATTAAGAATGATGGAAATGACGAGATTTATTTTCACATCGAAAATTAATACATTTATTGAAATTGAGAGAAATATATAGGAGAATCGAAAATAGTATTTATTCCATTTTTATTATTCTATTCTACAAACAAATATTCATTTTTATATATTAGATTGGTGTATTCTTTTAGAATTGTAGGCTTGGTGTATTTTTAGAATGGTAACGAAGTGAATTATTTACTGCATCTCGTGATTCGTTTCATATTCTTTCAGTATTATCAAATTGAATGCTAGAAAATGTGATTTAAATATTTTCTTTTAAAATGGATTAAACATAGGACATATATTTACTCAATAAAATCATTTATATAGTTGAAAAGATAATTTTTTGAAAATTCAGTTGGTTCAAAGTAATTTGTGTTGTTATATTTTCAGAAGTCATGCTAAAAACGCTGAAATTTTATTTGATGTTTAGTTAAAATTTCAAATCTGTAGGATTGGTTCCCCTGAAACTTTCTCGCACACTCTCTAATAAAACTATTACCTCGGTAAAAGACTTACATTGCATTTACACATGACAGCTAAGAAATATTAACGTCTAGCTTGAATTGAGTATGTTTACTGAATCTTGGCGAGTGAGTTGGCAGCCAATTCATGGTTAATAGTTATATATATATATATATATATATATTAT
>JAPMOQ010010648.1:1391692-1437264 GCA_026543055.1 Argiope trifasciata | reverse complement strand
TTAAGTACAATCAATCAATAATTTGGCAATGCTTTATCAAAATTGGATGAACGCCACGTCAGTATATAAAATACGAACAAACAGATTTTCATTTTTATGTATTAGATTTGTGTATTCTTTTAAAATTATAAAATTTGGTGTTCTTTCAGAAGTGGTAATGAAAGAAACTATTTATTGTATACTTGTTTAATATTCGTTCAGAATTCTGAAGTTTAATTTTAGGAAATGGATTCAAATATTTTCTTTTAAGATAGAAAACATATTTATAGAAACACAGAAAAAATATTTGTACCATAAAATCGTTAATATAGTTGAAATGATAATTTTTGAAAATTAAGATGGTGCAAAATTATTTGTACTGCAGTACTTTTGTTGGTTACTGTGAAAAACGCTAAAATTTAATTAAAATATAAAAATCCTAAGGTTGCTCACCCCAAAAATTTCTCCCGTAATCTTGAATAAATTTGTCACCTCTGAGAATGACATTTGCGTACTATAGCTACAGAATATTAACCTTTCACTCGGATTTAACATTTCTGTAGAATCTATTGTCTCCTCGGCGAGTTATTTGGAGGTTTATCCTTGGTAAATAGATGCATTTGAGATTACATTTTTTTAAAAAAAACTTTCGATAATTGTACTACTTTTATAACCATCCCGTAGATGTAAACATTAAGGTTTCCGACCAATAAAACGATATCTCAAAATCTAATAGAGGTACTTGCATGAAAATTTCAAATTGTCTTTTAAATAATACGAGCATGAAATGAACCAAATGTGTTCATTGCTGTTGAAATTCTTTTTCATTTATAGGAGTTTTTAGAAAAATTAAATTGCAACTAATGGAAAATATGCATCTATACGTATGTAATTTATTTATTACCCATTAATTACCCATTTTTTGATTACCCATAATTTATTTGCATCTCAACATTTTTCTTAGATTTTGGCTCATTTCATTCATCATTGTATTCCATAACATGTGCACAAAGAAAAATAGGGTTGTTGCATTGCCATTTTGTGTAGAGTGTTAACCATTTTAGCTAAATTTCATTAGAATTTACTTCCTATTTTCCTATTTCTCAAGGTATATTATATTTTCAAATAGTTTCGTTGAATTCACAGTATTTTGTATTAGAATTGACAATACATCTTAAAGGCACAGTTTTAAATAGCTTTTAAAAATTCCAGTTTTTCAATTTTTTTTTTTTTTTTTTCGAACGTAGTCGGATACCTTAAGCTGACCAAGTTTCATCGCAATTGGATGAACGGTTTAAGAAGGCATAAGAGACATACAGACAAATATTCCTTTTTATTTATACAAATATTTTTTTTAAAAAAAAGCAGCGAACTTTCCCGGTTTCTATTTCGGTCTGAAAGTGAAAGATGCGCTAAAAACAGATCTAGAAAAATGATCGAAACTTTCTTCGGTCACCTAAAAAAAAACTCCGGTTTCTCTCTGGAGTGAAGTCATCGGGCTGTCACTGCTGCTCGCCCGCGTTTCCCGTCATGCCTCTGGCTCGATAATAAACGATATGACCGATTGACGAGGATGCCAAAGAAAGTTAGTGACAGCTACAGGATTTTTTTTTTCATATATTTTTTTTATTATAACGAAAGATTAATCGCTCGCCCGAGAGAAGCAATCACTGAAAGTTTCACTCGATCTTAGCATGATCTTTATTTATTTATTTTTTCCGTTTCAGTTAAAAATCACGTTGAAAGCAAAGAATAGTGGTGAGTTTATTTCAGATCATTCGAGTTACTCAGGTTTGGATTCTAAGAAAAGTGGTTATATTAGCTTCTTTTTTATTCCTACATAATAATACAGGGTGATTCATTTGGAAGTATAGAGTTTCAATTCACCATAAATCGAGACCCAATGTCATATATGTCACCTGTAATAGATGTAAAGTTCCGATTTATGTTTAACTAGCTGATACCCTGCGCGTTGCTGCCTCAGAAGTAATCATAGAAATATCGTTTGGAATTCGTCAAAAATCCCCCAAAGTAAAGTATATGGAATTTTTGGTTAGAATAACAAGATGCAAGCAAAACAGGAATGCAACAGTTGAAATCATTTACGTTAAATGGCCTTTTATACAAACAAAAATTAGACGATAAACATAACTAAGGTATATTAACATTTTGTATCAGTAAAATACTAGCTGGTACACGGTGGGTTGCTGCCGCAGAATAAATAATCTTGGAAACATCGTTTGGAATCTGAAAAAGTTATCATATTTAATTAAAAATTATATTTGTTTTCTTGATGGCAATGAATACATCAATTGAAATTGAATAAAATATAAAGGAAAAAAAATAATAGTATTTATTCTATTTTTATTATTCTATTCTACAAACAAATATTCATTTTTATATATTAGATGTGTGTATTCTTTTAGAATCGCAAAGTTTGGTGCTCTTTCAGAATGGTAATGAAAGAAACTATTGTATCACGTGATTTGTTTCATATTCATTCAGTATTATCAAGTTTAATGTTAAAAAATGTGATCAAAACATCTTGTTTTAAAATTGATTAAATATACCATAAAATCTTTAAAATAGTTGAAAAGATAAATTTTTGAAATCTAAGATAGAGCAACATTATTTGTACTAACATATTTTCGGAAGTTACTGCAAAAAAAACATTAAACTTTTTTTCAATATTTAGTTAAATTTCAAACCTAAGGATTAGTTTCTCCTAGTCTAGAATTCAGAGAAAGACTTACATTGTATTTACATACAATAACTCTGAAATATTGACGTCTAGAGTGAATTTAACATCTTTACTGAGTCTTAACTTTGTCCCCTTGGCGAGTGGTTTGGTGATTAATCTATGATTAATACAAGCGGTAAATAGATCTGAAAATATTTTTTATACTTTAGGTGATTCTATTAGGCCAACAATATTCGCAAGTGCAACAATATGCTGTCGAAGTTTTATTAGAATCGGATGAGCAGTGCGTCAGCGCATAAGAGACACACAGACAAGCATTCATTTTTATTTATATAGATGTTATTATTTCTGTATACATACATACTATATGGCAACAGCAATTTGTTGTTTTTAGTTTCATTACTTGTTTTGATATCGCATTAGAAATCTTCTCGCCTTTTAATATTAATTAAATGTTCATATTTACAAGCAACGCCCTTGTATTTTTTAGATAATCTGTATAAATAAAAATGAATATTTCTCTTTTGCCTTCCTAAAAAGTTCAACTGATAGCTATGAAACCTGGTCAGCTTATTACTTACACCAACGGGATCATTAAAGGCATAGTACAATTATCTAAAATTTAAAAAAATCGAATCTGAGCCACGTCTGTTTACCAAGGATTCATCTACAAATAACTCACCAAGGAGACAATAGATTCAGTAGAAATACTAAATCCCAGGTGAAGATTAATATTTTGTAGTTATAGTAATCAAATGACTTGCAAGTAATTCTCAGAGTTAACAACTTTATAATAGACTAGCCGCCTTTGGCGACCAGCTAGTTCGCCATGAGTAATGGGTTCTAAAATGTTCAATTAAATCACATATCTTGAAGTAACTCCGGGCATTGATTGGTCTGAAATTAATATTTTCTTTAAGATGATGGACTGAAAGTTCTAAAAGAACGCGTTTTCCTAATAATATTCTTTAATTTTATAAATCAGTCAGTTTTAATGATTGATTTAGAAGACTGATTGTTGTAGCAACTTTTATTTAAAATATTAATAAAAATATTTTGTAAAATATGGCTCACAGAGCAAAGTATGAAGAAATCTAAAACTCATTATTCATAAATGCATTGTTTGACTCAAACTACATAAACTGCAATTATTTACTTCATTTAGATCAAATTAATAGCATTCAACAATATATATGCCAATTAATAATATTTTACAAATTGGCCATTGGAAAGGAATTTGAATGCATATCCTGTATAAATTCAATCCTGTATAAATAAAGATAATTTATTCAATGAATGATTTAAATATTGCAAACAATCGTAGAATCCTTTGCTATGCATTTATTTTTTTAGAAAATATCACATTTTATATTTCTTTAATTTATCCAGTCACGTGCTAAAAGTTGCATTTCTGCAGATTTAATTTACGATGATAGTTTTTATTTTATTTTTTTAATTTAAACTTAATCAAAATGATGGCAACACGGTGATAAAACCTAATTTTTTCCCTTTGACGTGCTCTTGCAGATTTTATAGAACCTTAGCTTTGCATTTATTTTTTAAGAAAATATCTCATTTTATATTTCTTTTATTTTATCCAGTCACGTGCTAAAAACATGGTTAAAATATTTCTTTAAAATTCTTTAAAAATAGAAGCTTACGTTTTAAATTAAAGAATCTGATACCGTTAGAAAGCTAATTTTTTTATCTTTAAATTGATGTAAAAATAATGTTTGTGCAATCATATTTTCGGAAGTTATAGCGGAAAAACGTCGAAATTTCGCTTAAATTTTAATTAATTCAAATTCTAATTAAAAATTCGAAAAAAGGGCTCCAAGGTGCACGTTCCCGACCTCCAAGGTATACATGTACCAAATTTGGTAGCTGTAGGTCCAATGGTCTGGCCTGTGGAGCGCCAACACACACACACATTAAGCTTTATTATAAGTATAGATTGTGTAAGAATGTTTCGTGGAGACCAATCTTGAAGGTTTTAAATTTTAGTTCAATTTTAGCGTTTTTTCGCAGTAACTGCCAAAAATATTGTAGTACAAATAATTGTGCCCCCTCTTCATTTTCAAAAATTATCTTTTCATCGATATTGACGATTTTATGGTATACATATATTTTCTAGGTTAAATACATTTGAAAAGAAAATATTTCAACCACCTTTTCTAACATTAAATTTGAGAATTCCGAACTAATATGAAACGAATCACGAGATCCAATCAATCTTTTCTTTCATTACTATTCTGGAACAACACCCAGTTTTAAAATTCTAAAAGAATATACAAATCTAAATAAGTAAAAATGAATATTGGTTTGTTCGTATTTTATAAACTGTCAAACCCTTCATCGTATTTTAATAAAACATTGCTAAATTATTGATTAATTGTGCTTAATATTATTTTTTTTTCTTTGGCAGCAGCGCGTCGAGTATCAACTAGTCCTCACATAACATTACTATCTTTTATATAGAATTGTATAGGGTCATTTTAAGTTTTGTTAGAGACAGTAGCAGATGTTCCATGCTTGACTCTTTAGAAGGGGCCGTCCACTATCCTTCTGGAACGCTGCACATAATAAATTTACCTTTGGACAATGTCGCATGGTTTGCATTGTGTATTTGTTACTCTTTTTCCCACAAAAGGCAACATTGTACTTGTGTACTTTCCCACTGAGATTAAATATAAATTTTTCAATGAAAATTGATTGACAAAATGATCATTTTCACAACCAAGCTGCGTATCGGCAAAAGAATTCTGCTTTTGTTTTGTAGGAGTCCTTCAGATTTTGTAACGCCTCTACTTCATAGGCAATCATTTTCAGCTTCTTTCTCAACATTCTGCAGACAGTGGGCTAAGAAATTTGTATTTCACAAGTCACCCTCTGAGTTGATTTTTCCGGGTTTCGTTGAATGACGATGGATTTCTTGATGATTGGCCGAGTTTCTTGCAACGTAGTCTGCTATTCAGGATTTACACAAAAGCAGCTTGTGTAACTGCAACTGTTTTCCTCGGCCCTCTATCGGCCACATGAACAACCAGTCCCTGTCTTGGAAGCGAGCTTAAAGCATGTTGTCCCCGAATATTATTTTAATGCATGTATGTTAAATGTCAGTGTCCGAAATAGTTTTGTCCCCGTGTCAATCATGTCCTTTATGTCAATAAATGTATTTCAATTTAATTAGCATGATTTATGGATTTCAATAGTCTATTCTGACAGAACTAAAATTTTGGCACCCTTTCGGTCACACTTATAGTTTTAAATTAAACATGCCATTACGTAACAATTGCGTTTTTGATATTTTTGGTCAATATAATTACATTTCGATTAAAAATGGCTATATTATTTGATTTTTACAATTATAGACAGATAGCATGGCCACAAGACTAAAGTGATCACTCAGTCTTGAGGTTGCTATTTGGCTTTTAAGCTTCCAGTACACCATACATTCTCTATGCTTTGTATAAGAGTATATTAGAAAATTGGTTTGTTCCGTACATTTTTGAGATATCCTGTTTACATGCTTCTGAAAGTAGATAAACTTGATATAGCTCCTTCCTCATGTTGGATTTGGCTCAGATTACGATAGATGTTAAATCTGTGCACCAAATTTTATCTATACAAACTTTCTACGTTTTGTTATTTTCGTGCCGCGAAGAGCTAGATAGACTGCTTTTCTCAGAAAAGTTTTTTTTTCCTCAAAATTTGAAAGAAATCAACAATTTGGGTGTAATGATCATTAACCGAATTTATCCATCTAGCTCAAAATGTATAGGAGTTATCTTTGTCATAAGCAAACAGACGGACTTTTTCCCAAAAAAAAATGTTTTTCTGACTGATTGAAGTAAAAATCACTTAAAAACGCCTTGAGTTAGACAGATGAAATTTCGTAAGTGGTCTTCACGCCAAATTTCTAGATTTCTATCAAATTTTGAGCAAATTTAAAAACTGCTTGTAAATTGTCATGTTTTTTTTTTTTTTTTTTTTTTTTTTCTGAAAATTTAAAATGTACTTTTAAAAGTCAATGTTTTTGGTCGGAAATATAACACCGATGAAGATGTCGGTAAAAATTTTATCAATCTAAATCTTCGGATGTTTTATTTATAGTGTTTACATATTTGCAGGCAAATGAAATATGAAAAATAATTAGACTGATCACAAATATATTTAAAATGATGAAAATCTTGAACTTGATATTTTTTTTTACGACTGCAATAGCTTTTGTACTATTTATTAAAGAGAGCAACCTTTGTACTATTTATAACTATTTGTACTTTTGTACTACTTATTAAAGAGAGTAAATATGAATCTGCAGAAGAAAAAAAAAAGAGTTACTCTCTAAAATAACAACGTCAGGAAATTATCGACCCTTTGAATACGCATTTATTTGAAACGACTTTAGTACTTGAAGCATTTTGAGCATGTTGAAGGTAGTAGATTTCACGTAAGAATTCATTTATTTCTTATTATTAGAAATATATGCTGCTATATAATATTTAGATAAGGTTTGCTTTTTTCTCAACATACATTAGAAGTCAAGATATGAATATTTTTGTAATGATCGGTAAACCGGAAGTGTGCGTTTAAGTAGCCGGAAATATCAATTTAAAGCCCTCAAAACATGTAAATATTTGTATAAACACATATTTAGTTTTAAATAAGGAAAATATTTGGCACAGAAAAATACAAAATGCCCATGAGAGTTTTAACGATGTTTTGTGGAAATTTGTATCTAAAGATGTCTTTGTTGAACTCTGAATCCTCAGATTTGGGATATTTTTGTCTGTAATACATTTTAATGAAGGCTTTATAGTATTACTGCATATCCTTAAAGTTGTTGGAGTGTATAGCAATGCAAATTCAGTAAGAACATTTGATGAGCTTGACAAAAACAGAGTAAATGAATCTAAGCAGCATTTATTCACTGTCAAATAAAAAAATTGCCAAAAATTTTTTAAATGAATAAAAAAGGAAAATTGCTAAAAAATTAGTTACAAGAAGGCATAAGCTGTAAATTTGGTGAATTTTAAGAATGGAAGCCCATAAATTATTATTAAAACAAGTTACTGCATAGTTTAAATGCATTTTTCTCAATACTGATTTTTAATTATTTCTTGCTCACTTCAAATCAAATAACACAAAATATTATCATCATATAACTATGAAATTTGATGGACTTTGTCTTTAAGTGATTTTCTAGGAAATGAACAAACAGAATTTATATCGAGTGAATAGTTTTTAATTTACAGCCTATTGTTTGAATAATGATGTCATAAATTTGCTAAAAATTTTATGATAAATCTTCAATTAGATACAATTTTTTTTATTTATTATTAGAATCATACGAATGTACTTCATTTCCTTGCGAAAGCTATGTTTATTTTGGTATAAGTTTTGTTATGATAATAATCATAATTTTTGGTGTAGCCAGTTTGAAGTTTTGTAAGAATTTGTTTAAATTCGTGCCATTAAATGCCAATTTTCAAATAGGTTTAAAGTTTGTTTTAAATATGAACATTCTATTATTAATTTCGAATTGTCTTAAATCCAGAAATAGGGGTAAATTATGTCTACATCATGTTTTATTCAAAAAGGGCTCCGAACATGTTCAGATGCCTTAAGCTAATTAGAATTACAAAAAAGTGGAAAAAAATATTAAAAGTTCTTATATGTCACATGTACCCAAAGCATTAATACTATGAACAGAAAAATACATTTATCGATATTTAAGAAAATGTTTCCTCTATATCTAATCATGACACAAAAATATGTCAGTTCAAAAATTGCCTTCATGAAGTTTTAAATCTGGATCCTAAATTTATCAGGGGAAAAAAAAAGAAGAAGGATCTCAAGAAAGCGAAATATTTGAATGAATTTTATATTTTTTAAGATGGTAGTCAACGAATGAAGCTGAAATAAGTTGGAAAAATGAATTCCCCACCCCAAGCGTAGCTTAGCTTTTTCACGTTCCCAAAATATCCCCTAATCTTATACGAAATATTGACAAGACACATTTTACTAAACTTTCAATGCTTTCCCAAACCATCACCACAGGTTACTGGCATCCCTCAAAGCAGAGAATCAAGAGATACCTGCATTTCGCAATGCATCACAATGTTGAAACAGCCCTCACCCCAAGGTCATTACCAGTTGACCCTAAAGTAGCAGAGGGGGTTAAGGCGAAGTCTCCACATCGTTTTGTTCTACAGTTTCCAATGAACGTCTTTTTTCAATTTCTTGTCGATCCCCCATCACCTCGCTGACCGCAACGGGTTAAACATCGTCCTGTTGGCACTCCCTTGCGAGCGATTGGAGGTGACTAACAAGTCTGTTATCGCCTCCTCCCACCTACACGCGGGCATCAAAGGCATCCGCCGCTCGCTTTGGGAAGATACCCATCTGCCCCGGACGTTCGTGGGCGGCCAGGTACCAGGCCATCATGTAGGTTAATTAGCCATTGTTTTTCAAAACGGCGGAATTTCTCAGATTCTGCGAAGGGCTTGGGTGGGAAGGGTCATCCAAGTATGGACTTCGAATTTTGCGAGGTAGTTTTGCTCGTGGAATTCCTCTAGAATCCACTCAATTGACATGGTTTCATACTTGTTGTGAATTTATCTCTCCATTTATGTTCTTTAAATGATCGCCGCATAGATTATGAAATGTATATGCCACTATGTAACTTAACCCTCTAACTAACCTCGATCGCAGCATCGATCATGAAATGTCTATGCTATGATATGTTGGTCTATATTTGACAATTTGGGTGGGAAGGGTCATCCGAGTATGGACTGGGAATATTTTGTGGTAGTTTGGCCTATGGAATTCAGCTAGAATCCACTCAATTGAAATGGTTTCCTACTTGTTCATAACTTAAAACAATAACTATATTCTTTAAAAGATTGCAGCATAGATCATGAAATGTCTATGCTATGATATGTTCGTCTATATTTGACAATTTGGGTGGGCAAGGTCATCCGAATATGGAATGTTAATTTTGTGTGGTTGTTTGGCTCATAGAATTCAGCTAGAATCTACTCAATTGACATGGTTCAATACTTGTTGTTAACTAACACCCAATCGATTGAAATGAAAACCTGATACGGAACTGCAATTATAGTTAAGCTATCACATATCAAATTCGATATATTGAAATTATTGCGTTCTTGAGTTATCACTTTTACATGCATCTGAAATTACAGATTAACAAACGTCCAACCCTATATTGGATATGACACAAAGTTTGATAGATACCCGAAATACATATGTTAATTTGTGTATCGAATGTTTTACATCTATTTCTTTTCATTTGACTGTCAGCATGTTAAATTATATTCCAAATATTGAACAGATAGATTTGCTTTAAAACATATTTTGCTCAAAATTTGATAGAAATCTACAAATTGGGTGTCAAGATTATGTATCGAATTTCGTACGTCTAACTCAATGCGTTCTTTAGTTATCTTTGTCACATACAGACAAATGGACAGTCATACATAATGATAACTCAGGAATTTTCGAATTGAGGAAGTCTAGAATGTGGAGATTCGGCAAAATATCACTGTCGAATTCTTGACGAATACAATCCTTTTCTTAATTTCGTATAAGAAAAAAAAAAAAGAAAAGCACAGTTCCTCTCAGACTTTCATCTATATCTTAAAATATTCTTAATTATCCCTATTATTTCTCTTACATACATAGTAAGAGGAATAATAAGGAATCTTCTAAATATTATTCCTTTCTAAGGGGGGATATTAGGGATATTACTCCCTATTAAATTATATAATAGTAGAGAATAACTTCCCACACAAAAATATTATTCAAATTTCCGGCAATATCGGAACACATGATAGAACATTGGTCATAACAAATGAATAGAGAATTCATGTGTTTATTTCATACTTAACACTTGGTTAACCAGGAATTTTACACAGAAATTATGTCATGTCACTGGCTATTAATTTTTAATTGAATATGGGAGTAAAACATCTTAAACAAACTCCAATAAATTTTATTTATACTGAATAAAATGAAATTAAACTTTGGACACATTTTTATATAACTTTTAATAACAATTTTTTGAATGATAAACTGTATGGCAATAAAGTATTCACGTATAATTCCTTGGAAAGTTTTTCGCCGATACGTTCCGTCATGTTTGAATTTTTGGAAGTATACCAAAATTGTGAAAAAAAAAACCTAAATACATAGAAAAGCAATTTTTTTTGTGTGTGTTGTTACAAAACGGACACGACTAAACACGATATGCCAAGTTTTTGCAATATTCTATATCGCCCTGGGTGTCATAAATTGAAATAGATAATACAAGTGCAATGACGAGTTAACGGTCAGCAACGTTTGGGTATAAAAAGACGAGTTAACTCGCCACCTGTCAGCAAAGTTTTAATATCTGTCTGCATATTATTATCCTAGATAATTTTTTTAATAATTTTTAAACTAGAAAATCTTTGTAAATGATTTCATTTTATAATCATTTTTTATATGTTAGTAAATTCTGAGCATGGTTTTTTTCCCCGACTGTAAATATTTTGGTATTTAATCAAGTTTCCGTCACACGCCTAACAAACCGTTCAGTAAACCAAACGGTTACGGATACGTGGGTATGAGAGGACATTCTATTTCGTTAAAAAATATTTAAAACTGATATTATTTATACACATCATATTTAATTCTGATTCTAAAAATATATTTGAATTTTGCGTCTCGTTTTCTCGTACCGCAAAATGACACTAAACCACAATGCTAATAAGATAAATGGCATTGTTGTTTTTGTTTTAGAATCATATTTTATGTGTGACGTTTCATTTCACAAGAATTCCAGAGGTAATTACTCCGGATTCTAAAATAAACTCCACAAAGGGAAGGAGAAAAAAGTGGCATCGGTACTTTCTACTCCACATCGGCGCAAATAAAAACATAACATGAATCAGGCACGACGGGGTATTGACTATAAAATCCTCTTTAATGATTCTATCAGGCGACGGGGACAGGTCTTAAGAAAGAGCCAGTCTGACTTCATTACCTCCCCACCCCTGACATGGGGGTCAAGAAAATTCCGTGGGGGGAGGCAGAACTACATTCCTTTTCACACCTTGCGCCTTTTTAGCTCACCCGCCGTAATGGTAATATTACCGGAGTGGGTGTGTCGCTCCCCATGAGGTGCGTATTTCATTTATTTGCGGGCACGTCCACCCTTGGGATCCTAGGGGTTGTGGCGCCGTGGCGCGGCGCCCGTAACAAGACGGAAGTGGAAATGGGTCGGGCAGCATCCACTGTGGGAAAGTGATTTGGGGATAAGGGTTTACTCAAAAGGTGAAACTGGTAGCTTGCATGACCATGGGCTTCACTATAATCCCAAACGGGCTCATTTACTGTTAAGATACGTAAAGAGCACACTAAAAAAGCGTATGAGGGCTTATGTAACACTTTCCAAATTATTTTATAGATACATAAACGTATACGTTATGTTATGATTGTATACGGTAGTTATGATTGCTATATACGTTAATTATGTTGAATTGTTGTTGGTATGAAATGCCACTAAACGTTGATGATTCCAGCTGTTGCATACTTGTTTTGCTTGAATCTTGTTATTGTTACCCAAAATTCCATATACTTTGCTTTGGGTGATTTTTGACAAAAAAAATTTTTGATTTAGCACCAACAATAGATGCTGCTGTCATTTAAATATTGAAGATAACAGTTTTACCATCTTCTACATAAATAAAAATGAATGTTTGTCTGTATGTCTCTTATACGCTGCCATACCGCTCATCCGATTCCGACAAAACTTCAACAACACATTGTTTGCACTTATTTAATGTTCATAGGCCTAATACAATCATTTAAAGTATAAAAAATATTTTCAAATATATTTACTGTATCTATTAACCATAGATTAACTATCAAATAACTCGCCAAGGAGACACAACAGATTCTGTAAAGATGCTAAAATCAAGCTGGACGTCAATATTTCTGAGCTATTGCACGTAAATGCAATGTAAGTCTTTCTCTGAGGTAATAGATTTATTGGACAGAGTGCGAGAAAGTTTTAGGGGAACCGATTCTATAGGTTTGAAATTTTAACTAAACATTTAATAAAATTTTAGCGTTTTTTGCAGTAACTACCAAAAGTATTATAGTACAAATAATTTTGCACCCTGTTAGTTTTCAAAAAATGATCTTTTCAACTATATGAAAGATATGATTATATAAATTATTTTCTATGTTTAATCAGTTTTAAAAGAAAATATTCTCATCACATTTTCTAACGCTGAGAATTCTGAACGAATATGAAAGGAGTCAAGAGATACAAAATTAGTTTCTTTCATTTCCATTCTGAAAGAATGAAGAGCTTTACAATCCTATAAGAATACACAAATCTAATGCATAAAAATGAATGTTTGTAGAATAGAATCATAAAAATAGAATAGATACTATTTATGCTTCTCCTTTCTATTTCATTCAATTTCAATGAATGTATTCACTGCCGATTAGAAAATAAATATCTTTCTTAATTAAACATGATAACTTTTTCAAATTCCAAACGATGTTTCCAAGGTTATTTCTTCTGCGGCATCAAAGCACCTGATACCAGATAGTGTTTTAGAGATACAAAATGTTTGTGTACCTTAGTTATGATTGCTGTCGATTTATTATTGGCATAAAATGCCATTTAACGTAATGAATTCAGCTATTGCATACTTGCTTTGTTCGCATATCGTTATTGTACCCAAAATTACATATACTCATATGGAGGATTTTTGACTTCAGAATTCTGATGTAGCACCAGCAATAATTGCTGTCATTTAAATATTGAATATAATAGTTTTACCAATTAATATATGTTAAAGACTGAGCAAAAACTTGGAACCTCTCCTCATAAGAGTCTCTTGTAAAGAAAGGGTTGTTCTTAGGCACATCCCTTTTAAATATTCATTCTTTAATGTTATTGATTCTGTGGATACTGCTGTTTCACAACCCACTATGTAATCTGGGCAGCAAGAACTTAATATTTCTTTCATAGCTACTTCAGCTGGTTCTGTCAACCTTTTTTGGTTTTGTTTTTATTACATAAAATAAATATTCTCTTGTTCTTGCTAAAAATGAGGTGGCGTTTCTTGAAGCTCTGAACATTTTTAGTGGAGAATCGTACCATATCTCCCATTTTTTTTTTCTTTAAAAATTTTGTAGATATAAAACGTTTGCATACATTAGCTATGACTGCTCTCGATTTGATTTTGGTAAAAAAAAAAAATGCCATTTATAATTAACTAGCTGGTACGCGTCGCGTTGCTGTCGCAGAAAAAATGATCTAAGAAATATCGTTTGGAATTTGAACTAGTTATCTTGTTTAATTAAGAAGTTATCTTGTTTACTAGTTATCTTGTTTAATTGTATAAGATTTGGGTATTCTCTTAGAACTGTAATGCTTAGCGTTCTTTCAGAATGGTAATGAAAGAGGCTATTTATTGGATCTCGTGATTCGTTTCATATTCGTACAGAATCCTCGAGTTTAATATTAGAAAACGTATTAAAATTTTTTTTAAAATTTATTTAACATAGAAATATATTTATATCATAAAATTTTTAATGTATTTGAAAAGGAAATTTTTTGAAAACTAAAATGGTGCAAAATTACCAGAACTATAATATTTTCGGAAGGTACTGCAAAAAACACTAAAACACTTTATCATATCCATCGTTGAAAATACAGAAGGAGGGGTGAACTTTATATTATGTATGAAATATTTCTGTAATTGATACACTACATCATTTGGGCAGTTTTTCCACTCTTCAACATCTATGGGAGATCCGTAATAATATAGTATGGGTTTTAATAATCGGAATGTAAAAATTTCAAGTTCTATAATAAGTTTTATTACTGTTATAGTTAAAAGAAAATAACATAAAATACAGACGAAAAAAAATTCAATTTTAACACATTAAAGTCGGGGGATTTTGACAAAAGTATGCTAGATAAAGCTGATCAAATCGTAGTACTACGACTCCCGCCTTTTTAAGTGTTAACAGACAAAGACTTCATACAACCAATACATCGGTATTTGGCATACATTTGCAGACATTTCAGCAAATTATTCATTTAGAGTTATGCATTTTTTGTACATATGTATTAAAATATGAATACGTCAAATTTCTTTTAAAACCTTTTTTTAATGAAACTTTAAAAAAAGTTTAAAGACGTAATTTTTTAAATTCTAAAATACTTCAGGTGACTAAATTTATATATTTTTTCTATTATTTTTTCCTTGTTGCAAAATATCAACTTATTTGGAATAAAACTGTGTATGTCGGCGTCCTGGCTTAGGGGTAGGGTGTCGTCATCTAGACGTCCCGAGTTCAAGTCCCGATTCGGAGATAGTTGTTCTTCATCTATTTTATCGGTGAGATGTGTGAGTGTACCCCTCCTCTAAAAAGGGGATTGTGCAAGCGAATACGATGAGTGAATAGTTAAGACGTACTCTTGGTCCTAGTTAGGGTAATGGAAAAAATACGAGCCGTTCACTCGGCTTAAAATTGCTGACTTCGGGCTTGTCAACTACCATTAGAAACAACAAAAACTATGCATGGTACTGTAATTTCAATTGAATCCACATTTTTTAATGATGCTCACTTAATGAATTTTCAGAATAATGTTATGTTTTTGGGAACTAAGTTTGACTTTTAACTATCTAGAAAAACTCGAAATATAAAATAATATATATTTAATAATATATAATAAATAATAATAATTCTTCCAATATTTAACCGAAATCTTTATTATCAATTCTATTTATTTTTCTAAAAAAATTAAGACGTCTGGAGCATTTCAGAGACCTTAAATCTAATATCAATATCATTTCGGAAAATAATATTGATTTGGTATTGAAAATGATATTGATATTGAAAATATCCAATTTCATTCATGAAAATCGACTTATTTCTCCCTCTGAGTCTTTGAAATATTCAATTTATTGAACAACATATCATATAAAGTCGGCGTCTTGGCCTAGAGTTAGAACGCCTTCACCGTGATCATAGCGTCCACGTTCGAATCTGGTGAGGGCATAATTGTTCTTCGCCCTATGTTTTATCTGTAAGGTGCATGAAAGAGCCCCCCGTAAAAAGAGGTTGTGCTGGCGAGTGCGTGTCCTCTTCATAGGAGCAAAAGTCAAGATTTCTGTCCTAGGGTTCCTTGCCCCTAGAAGGAACTCCTCTCTTTCCCCAATCTCTAACCCCCGGGGGGCACCTCGAAATGGGGATGCTTCTGGTATGGTGGTTGGATCTCGTAAATCCGGGGTCACAATAATAGGTGGGGGCTCTGGTCCTCCCATTGATGAAGGGACGTACTCCCTACTGGGAGAGTTGTACCGTGGCCGGTGATGGCCCTTAGGACTCAACCAGAGTTCCCGCCAGTGTTGCTGAAGCAGCGGTCAGGTCATTCAGTCTTGCGTGGTCAATCCGTGTGCCTTAGTGGCCGGTCGGAGGTATATGACTTTTATAGGTCAGTGATCCGATATCTGATACTTGATTCGAATTGGTGTTCAATCCAAGGCTTATAGGCAACATATATCATAAAGTGTTATTTTAGTTGAATATAAGCATATATTTTGGTAAAGAAACGATGAAAATAAAATTTCTCGTTTCAACCCGTTTTGCTGATTTAGTAGGTAAAGGTAAGAGATTCATTGTCCGCTAAAGGTAAGAGATTCATTTAAATTATTAGACAGATTTAACGTGATTGATTAATTAATAGGGTTAATTAATTATTAAGGACTATGTTAAAAACACTGGTCGTCGACAACATTGGTGAAATTTTTTTATTGTTATTTCTTATTGTTCAGACTTTCCTCTTTCCAAATTAGTTCATCTTTTCTAGGAAAAGGAAGGCCTCGCCTATCATGCAGGATCACAGATTTTTCGACTCAAAGTTGTCTTTCACTACAATTTCCTCAATACGTTAATTTTCATAAAAATTCTCTGCCGTTAACATGATATCCCCAAAACTAATAAATAGAGGTATTTTCAAACTATCCCCAAAACTAATCGAAGAATATTACTGAAAAAAAAATCAGCGTATGTTTTAAATGATATAGGCAATGGAATGAACAAAAAAAACCCCATACCAAAACTTCACCAACAATAAATTTATTGTTGGTGAAATACTTTTTCATTAATTGGTGTTTTTAGAAAAATGAATTTATGAAAAAAGTGCATCTATACGTACAATTTTACCCTCTTTGCATCTTAAACTGTTTCTTAGATTTTGATTCATTTCATTCGTCATTATATCACATATCATGTATACAAAGAAAAATAGGATTGCTGCATTACCATTTTGTGTAGAGTGTCAACCATTTTGGCCAAATTTCTTACTACAAGTTTTCCTATCTCTCAAAATATATTATATTTTCAAATAATTTTGTTGCATTTATAGTATTTTGTATTATAGTTACTACAAATTTTCCACTTTCTCAAAATTTAATATTTCAAATTCTCTTCATTTCTTTATGTTTTAAAATAATTTCGTTGAATTCATTGTATTTTATATTATAATTGGCAATACATCTAAAAACCGCACTTTTAAATAGATTTTTAAAAATTCTTTTTTTCAAAAAATTTTCTTGGAACGTATTCGGATACCTTAAATCAGCATCCAATAGAATTATCAATAATTTCTTACAATTTTAAAAGAAGAAACAACATTTCGCTTTAGCTGAATATATTAGCCAGACATTAGAATAACAAAGCTACCAACTTCAGGTTTGATTTTTCAAGTTTCCTCCCCGCCTCGCCATTTGGAAAACAAGCATTCAAAACGCAGTCTGAGCTGCCTTGCCCTGCGCAAATAGTAGTGACAAGCGCGGCTATTTGGATAATATTTTCCCAAAACTTCATTTCCAATTCAAAATTCCGGAGGAGTGTTTGCCCAAAACTCACTCCCTTTCGTACAATAACATTTCACCGGCTGGCTCGTTTGAAGACACCGTTCCGCTCGTATTATCATAATAAAAGGCACTGTGGAAAGGTTGGGCACAAGTTCCCTTGCTGTGTTTGGACTGCGACCAGAGCAGTTAGTGTGTGGATCGTAAAGCTTGGAGGCATACAGTAGTGTGTCGAAATGTACCCAAATCAAGTGGTGTCTTAAAAGGGGAATTGAGGGAAGAAATAAAACTACAATGGTTTGACTGATGGTATATGTCCAGAAAAAAAAGAAAGAGTCACTTTCGATTTTCTTCCTAATCCTGAAATTAAAATAAGAAGATACCATCTACTTATACTTTAAATAATATCTGGATATGGTAGATTCACACACTAACTGTCATGAATTCATTCAGAATTGTACTTGCACAACGCCAATATTTCTCCTATAGGCAACTTGGGGTACTAATTTTTTTTTCTGCGAAATTCTTCTTCCCACGATTTTCATAGTCTGTATGTGGAATGTAGTTTTATTTCGTTCAATCAATTTCGCTACAAACGCTGCAAAACAGGGGAAAATTTTGTTATGAACATCCAATACTTAAAAAATAAATTAAAATTTAATTAGTAAAAATAGTAATTAAAATAGTGTAAATTTGTTTTGAAAGAATATGTGGTGATTATCGCAAAAAAGGGTCAAAAACTAGCTAATAATTAATAAAGATTCTAATATAAAAAATTAATTAGCTTCAAGGTGCAGATTCCCTATTCACTTTCTAAAATAAACGTTTGCAAATTTAGAAACTCCAAGTCAAAAGGTCTGGCTTGTAAAGAACGCGAGCTCACACATAAATACACACATCCATTTTTATTATGAGACATAACGCATTTAAATCAAATTATTTGCTAAAATATAAAAATATCAGAATATATTTTTAATATTAAGTGTTACTAAAGTTAAAAAATTTATATGTTACATATAAAAAAACCCTTTTCTATATTAAAACATCGAATAAATAATTTTACTTGATAAATGAAAGGCAAAAACTTTCTTCAAACTTCTTTACGACCCAATTTGACTACATACGAAATATTGTCCCAATAACTTTGTATCATGAACCCATTATCGGTAAAGACCGTGTTTTCCGCGACGCAAGCTTTTAGCGCCAACTGCGCAGACTTCAAATCACCGAATTGGCTGTATCTAATTCCTTCTTTAGATAAGTCATCCCCAGCAATGATGGTCAGAGTGCCACTTGTACATGCATTAAGATTGAAGCTAAAGAGAATTGGCGATCATTATAGGCGCCACAGCCTACGACGATGGCAAAAATTACGAGCTCAGTTCGACGCCAAGATGCCCTTCCTCACCTAAATAGGCCTCGAGTCCAATCTTTGAGCACTTGCCGTAATGGCTTTGCCTTTTTATGTGCTGGAGAAAGAAAAGAAAGGTAATTTAAAGGTTTATTTTTCTAGAATTCAAAAATATATACTACACGCGTGGTTACTTCTGTTAGAAGAAAAATAATATTGTGTAGGAGCCATATTTGTCTTCATATTCCTAAGAATGTGATCGAAAGGGCGCCAAAATTTTGATTCTGCCAAGCTAGACTATTAAAATCAATAAGTCATGCCAATTTAGTTAAAATACATTCAATGACATTAAAAGACACGATTTGCACGGGTTCAAAACTATTTAGGACAATAACATTTAACATGTATGCATTGAAATGATACTCGGGGACTACATCATGCTTTACATTCGCTCTCAAGACAAGGATTGATTGTTCATGGCAGAGGCCGTTAGAGGGCCGGGCAAAACAGTTACGGTTACAAGAACTGGATTATAATTTTTCAAATCAAGTTTTACAAACTATTAAAGCGATATATTCGGCATTCCTTATAAAAATTAAAGGGGAAAATCCCGAAATTAATGTATCCGACAACGTTCTTAGGTAAATTTTTGCAAAAAAATAAGTTTTTAAAAAACTATTTAGGATTTTAGATGTATTGTCCATTACAAATATTATAAATACAAAAAAATTATTTGAAAATGTAATTTATTTTGAGAATTAGGAAAATGTGTAGTAATTTTTAATGAAATTTAATCAAAACAGTTGACACTTTACACAAAATTGTAATTCAGCAATCCTATTTTTTCTTTGTACACAATTTATAGAATATAATGATGAAGGAAATGAACCAAAATCTTAGAAAAAATTTGAGATGCAAGGAAGTTATGTAAGGTAAGTAAAAATATAAACATATATGCATTTTTTTCCATAAATTCGCAACTTAACTTTTATAAAAACACCTTTAAATAAAAACGTATTTCACACATAATAAAACTTTTTGTTTCTTTGAAACGTTTTTTTTTCACACATAATAAAACTTTCATTGCTCATATCATTTAAAACACACGCTGAACATTTTGCGTAAATACCTCTATCAGTTTTTGAGATATCGTGTTAACGGTGGAAAACTTTTGTGAAAAGGAAAGTTTTGGAAAAAAAATGCAGCTAAAGACAAATTTTAGCTGAAAAAATATGTGACCCTGGATGATAGTTCAGATCTCCCTTTTCGTAGAAAAGATAAACTGATTTGGAAAAAGTCGGAATTATAAGAAATAACAATAAAAAAATCACCAATGTTGTCGAAACCCATTGTTTTTAACGCAGTCGGATACCTTAAGCTTCATATCTTATATGACGAGTCTTGGATTTGTCCCAAATTTCCTCCTTTTACAACCCCCCCCCCAAAAAAAAATGTAAAATTACTATCAGCCCCTGAAAGATTTCCCGCACTCCCAAAATCTTGTAAAATAACTTCAATTAAAAATATTTTTTTAAAAAGACGTTTAACACTACTACATAGTGTTTCAAATCATTAATAAATATATTCCTATTGTATATTCAAATGAAAAGGTCACAGATCATACCCCAATTGTATAACTTATGTGTAAATATACTGCTTATTTCAAAATTACAAACTTACAAATAAGGTCGGAATTGAAAGGATATACATCAAAACACGTATGCCTTAAATTAAGCTGGTTAATTGAATTAAAAATATCGATATTGTAAACGATCAAAGAATATTTTTCTTGCGTTCGTTTTTTAGAAAATATTATATTTCCTATTTATTATCATGTGAGAACATGTCTGTTTTCGTTAGGTAGTTTTGAATAATTAAAGGCAACAAATAAATGAAGCTTAAAATCGCGTAGGCAATGAAAAAAGCATAAACAGGCAATATCATCAACACCTTTTAATTGCATCTATATATTTTTTACTTGTTTTTACCAGCATTGCATTATTATTACGCATGCTTCTTTAACATTAGATGCGTTTTTAAAACGTTCACATAGAACTATGACATCGTAGCTGTTATTTTCATGAAATGTAATTTTTTTCGAAGGAAATTAAATAATTTAATTTTTTATATGTTCAAAATACCTTAACTCGCGTTTAATAACAGTTTTGATAACACATTTTTCTCTTTTTTCCCCAATGTAGAAATATCACTTCATTCGTTCTTAAGTGGAAAAAGCATTGAAGGATTTGACTCCTGGTCTAAGATTCATCCGCTATGAAAACTTGTTGTATGATCTCAGAAATTAGAAAATAGCAATTTGTGTTTACAAAAAATATTGTTTTCATAGAAATTCCATATAAATCAATATGTTTAAGAATTTATCGGTAAATAGTTTATCATTTGGAAATAGCATATATAGAGAGGGGGGAGGGATACAGACTGATAGAGAAGCCTCATAATTCTTTCAAAACGGTTTAAACTGGTTAATGATTTAAATTAATTAAAGTAAATAATGATTTAAAAATAATGTTCTCACATGATAGTTTGAAATCTACAATTACAGATTTCCTTTTTACTTTTTCCCCCTTATATACAGAAGTGTATTAATAATCACATGGCCGCGGTAGCCTGGTTGGTAGAGCGTCCGTCTCGTCACCGGAAGGTGCCGAGTTCTGTCCTCGTTTCGTCCAAAGACCACTCATGGCAGTTGAGACACGTTCAATAGGCCGTGATTGCAAAGTCTTAAAAGTTCCCATAACAAATGGTACCTCTGTGGGTACTGAACCAGGGAGGAATCGGTCTTTGATTTGGATCTCAATTCTGACTTGCAGATGGATGAATGAGCCCCCTAAAAAAGGTTGTGTCATAAGTGTTCGAGAAAAAGTCGTCCTTTCACCTGAACGGTGCTCGCCAATAACGAAAGACGCACACCTCTGCCTTCATTCGAGAGAGCTACTCTCATTCGGGCTTGGTATGACCAAGTGGCATTAGACCCACCACTAATAATTGCATTTCTATTTGTTTATTTTATTTTAATTAACTTTTTTTCTAATTTGAGCTTTTTTTAATATGATGGCAACACTTTGAAGAAAGTTAACTTGTTCCCATTGAGGCGTAATGTGATTGTGCAGGTTGAATTTTACTTTTGTTTTGCGCGAAATAAACTATTGGAAAATATAATAAAAATATTTTTGAAAAATTAATTAAAAATAGAAATTTAATTTATAGGTAAAATATTAATAACATTTGAAAGATTTTTAGTTTTAACTTGATGTAAAATGGACATTTCTGCGATAATAATTTCGGAAGTTATGGCGGAAAAATTTCCCCTAATTTTTAATTAATAAATTCTAATTAAAAAATTAAAAAAATGCTCGAAGATGTACATTTTTAACCACCAAGGTTTCCACATGCAAAATTTGGTAGCTGTAGGTAAAATTGTTTGGCCTGTAGAAAGCCAATATATGCCCTCATTTTTTATTATAAGCACAGATATAGGGAGATGATTTAGGTGCATTCAGGTTAACATACAGTAAAAGCTCTTTATTCGCGGGGTATATGTTCCCTAAATATGCCGCGAGTACAGAAATCGTGAATACAAAATGGTAATATATATGGGATTATAGGGGATACGTTCCTAGTTGACAAAATAAAAAAATACATGAAAAAATCAATTTGATTGAAGTTTTTGAATACTTTAATTAATTATCTTAAGGCTAAAGCATTGGTTTAAAGAATTTTGTAATTTTCTATTGCTTGGTAGTTTTTAAAAGCTCCTTCCATTCAGACTGACATGCAGCAGTCGCAGTAGCAATTTGCCTCAGAAAAATAAGACTTCGTTTCATAGACGTTCATAAAGAAAATCGCAAAGCTCATTTGCCATTCTTAAACCTTCGCTAAGATTTTTCAAATGAAATGTCACATTTCCAGTGCTTGTTGAAGCCTCTTCTTTAATGGGCTGTGAATTGAACATTTCCTCCAAGTCGGTGTCAGTCAAATATTCATCTTGCGATTCAAGCCATTCCTGAATGTCACTTGATTCTATCTGTTCGAACCCATCTCGTCCTATTCCATTCGCAATTTCGGCTCTGTTAGTAGTTTGCATTTAACAACATACTTTAGATAAAGTTGTAATAATATGTATTTTACATTTTTTATTAGTCCATTGGACGGCATTTACAAAGGATATTGGGTTGGATACCTATTGTAATCTTTTTATTATTATGTATGTACTTATTACATCCGCGAATAAAGAAATTTTTAGTCGCGAATATAGGAATTGGGTAGCATTTTTTTAATCCGTGAATGAAGGAAGCGCGAAAAAGGAGCTTTTACTGTACTATTAAAATATCTTTAATCTGCACTTGACGAAATGATTCTCCATGAATTGGACAATTTCTTATAATATATTTTCACTGTTTTGTTTTGTTGGATTGCATTTTGACAGACGAAATAAGTTGCTGGGTTTAAAACAAATTTAAAGGAAGGCCGGGTGTCTTCTTTATTACTGTTTTATCCAGTTTACTGTTTCAGGCAATCGAAAAATGCATACGTAAATTGGTTCGCAAACATTTAGAGATGAGCAGTATACTCGTCAAACACAGAATATGCATAATAAATTATATTGTAATGATTTTTTTTTCTATAAGCGCACTTATTTATTTACTTAAAGTGACACACATTTTTTACATATCAACGAAAAGCAACTTAAAAAATGAATGTATTCTTTTAATTTGCTGTTAGAGAATGGTATTGCGCAAAGCATAATACAACGCATGATAATCTTTTATTTGCTCCTTTGATTTGAACTTGACCTCAAAATATTTTCAAGATATTTATCTTGAAACTTACGAATATGCTAATTAATATAGTTATATAAACTATAGTAAATAAATAAAGTGATATAAACTATTTTAACTCATTAAAGGCGGGGGATCTTGACGAAAGTATGCTAGGTAACGAGGATCAAATCGTATTATTATTATGACTCTTTCACCTTTAATGGGTTAATAAACTATATATGTTAATATAGTTTTTAATAAAAATTATAATCCAATTGCAAATTGTCACATCTTGTTACTCCTAACGAATAAACTCATCGTACAGCAAAACGTACTTTTTCCATGTCGAGTATACTCGCCAAAAACAGCCAACTGTTTAACAATTTCCAAACTCATTATGTTTTCCATTAAAGCATCAATTATCGCGGGAATTGATGCTTTAATGGAAAACATTAAAGCATCTATTAAACATTTAATGGAAAACATTTAATTCCTACTATCCAGATTTGGTTTATGTTTGGTTAATTCGAAGGGACATAAAGGCTGCTTTGAGATGGACCTCCAATTTTAACCACATTATTTGACATTAGCATCACATTATTTGACGGCACATCTATAGATAATTAAACATTAGAAAAAAATAGCTCTTGGTTCTTCAAAGGCTCACCACCTCTAAACTAGGATATTCTACAGAAATATTTAGTCTAACAGTGAAAAAAATATGGATCTTATCGGCTGGGGGGCTTATTTTTCAAACTCCATTGTCATCTATCTTCATCTACATAATAAAAATGAAAGTTTGTCTGTATGTCTTGCGTACTGCTCATCCGATTACGATGAAATTTTGGATACTTATTACTTGCACTCATTTGTTTCTGCTGAAGATGGAAAAAAAAAATATTGCCAACCCTAAAGTCTTGAATAATAAAGTTAAAAAATAATAGAATGAATATTAATTACGCTTCTCCTTTATATGTCACTCAATTTCAAAGAATGTATCTGAATACATTCATTGAAATTTCCGATACGAAAATAAATATTATTCTTTCTATCGTTCCTATTGAACAAGAGAGTTATTTTAAATTTCAAACGATATTTTCAAAATTATTTAGTCTGCAGCAGCAACGTGCCGGATACTAGCTAGTTATACAATAAAACACAAAACAGCCATTCTTTATTAGTAAACACGAATGTCAAGAGAAAAACATATCCACTGATTCTCTAACGTCTTTCATTATTTAGATTCTGGAAGAAAGAAAAAAATGTTCCAAAAGTTTACTCCACCCAGAGCAGAATTTGTTTCTAAAATGGGTACTGAAGCTCTCTTCATTTCGGCTTTTCTTCCACAGATGATACGCAGTCGAAATCGAATTTCGGAGGAGCTATCTGTTCCGGCCCACACGGTCCATCGGCGGGCTTAGCGGGCGACCGTGCGCGCGGGAGTGGCCCCTGCCCACGCTACACCCCTGCTCTCAGGGTCATCCATGAGCGCATCTCGCACCGGCCACCGATTGTTTTCGATGATGTTTCCGTTCGCTCTCTTTCCTTCCTAAAGATGAAAGCCCAAATTGGAATCTCAGTCACATGACAAGTGGACTTGCGCATGTCATGTCATTTCGAGATGTAATTGGAATCCCAGTCAGATGACAAGTGGAATTGCGCATGTCGTGTGAAGAGGTAATAGGAATCTCAGTCAGAAGGCAAGTGGAAGTGCGCATGTCATCTGAATGAAGATGTAATTGGAATCACAGTCACATGGCAAGTGGAATTGCGCGTGTCATCTGAAGAGGTGATTGGAATCTCAGTCAGAAGGCAAATGAAATTGCGCATGTCATATGAAGATGTAATTGGAATCTCAGTCACATGACTAGTGGAATTGCGTATGTCATGTGTGGACTAATTTTTGAGTTGTCCGGTTTACATTTTGCCTGTAAAAGGATTCCAGTAAATCACGCATACGCTGAGATAACGGACAATAGCAAGTTATTTTCTAGACGGGGCAAGTGCTCTCTTCTGTACAGTCTCTGTGCACGCGTGATTTTACTGGATGGATTGCAACTAGTTCAACGTAAATTGGATTTTACATTGTATAAAGGGCAACTTTAAGGAAAAGGAGGGGAAGGGCTCAAATCGGAAATCCGTTTAAACATCTTTTTATTAAATTTATGTGAATTGAATTATTCAGCATAATGGGGGAAAAATTGATTGAGTGAATATCATGTGTGAGTCTTGGCAGCAAATAGTGCACACTTTGCTGACTGGTGACGAGTTAACTACTAATTGTACTTGAATGATCTATTTCAACTTATGATAATTATAGAATATTGCAAAAATTTGGCTTATCGTGTGTAGTCGTCTCCGCTTTGTAACAAGAAAATTACTTTTCTTGGTATTTAGGTTTTTATCACAATTTTTGGATAATTCCAAAAATTTAGCCATAACGGACCGTATCAGCGATGAACCTTTCAAGGAATTATACGCTGATACTTTATCCGATTGTCCAAGGGATTTTGAAATAAGTTCACTGGCGTGACAAATAATCACTAGTGTAAAAAAAATCCAACAAGAAGGTGTAAAGTATGCTCTTTAAAAGAAAAGCACAGCGAAACGATATATATCTGCAAAACCTTTTGTGTATCATTGCAGGCGGGTGATTTGCATACAGTTTATCATACAAAAAGTATTATTTAAAGTTTTATAAAAAATATGTCCAAAGTTTAATTTCATTTCATTCCGTAAAAATACGATTTATTGGATTTTATTTAGAGCGTTTTACTCTCATATTCAATTACAAAATAATAGCCAGTGACATCCTGTGTAAAGTTCCCGATTAACAAAGTGTTATGAAATAAACACTTGAATTCTCTATTCACTTGTTAAGACCAATGATAGGGCCGCTGTAGCCTGCTTGGTAGAGCGCCAATCTCGAAACCGAAAGGTCCCGAGTTCTATCCTCGTCTTGGCCAAAGACAGGCGTGTTAGCCAATGGCAGTGGGGTCACGTTCCGTAGGTCGTGACTGCAAAGTTTTCCAAGCTCCCATAACAAAACGATACCTCTGGGGGTAATGAATTAGGGATGAGTTGAATCTCGATTCTGACTTACGGATGGATGAATGAGTTTGACCGCCCCCCTAAAAAGGGTTGTGTCGTCTGTGTTCGAGCAAAGTCGTGCTTTCAACTTAACGGTGCTCGTTCACAACAAAAGGCGCACACTTCTGCCTACATTCGAAAGAGCTCTGCTCATTCGGGCTTGGCATGACCGAGTGGCATTAGGCAACAACATGACCAATGATCTGACATGTGTTCCGATATTGCTGGATATCTGAATAATATTTTTGAGAGGGAAGATAAATCGCTTCTATTATATATTTCAATAGGGAATAATATTCCCCCTTAGAAAGGAATAATATTTAGAGGATTCCTTATTATTCCTCTTATTATGTGTGTAAGAGGAATAATTGGAATGATTAAGAATATTTATGGATACAGACGAAAGTCTCAGAGAAATTGTGCTTTTCATTTTTTCTTATACGAAATATAGGGAAAGTATTGTATTCGTCATAGAATTCGACACTGATATCTTGCCGAATCTCTACATCCTAGACTTCCTTAATTTGAAAATTCTTGAGTTATCACTTTATCTGGCTCTCGATTTGTCTCTGTGTGACAAAGATAACTAAAAACGCATTGAGTTAGACGCAAGAAATTCAGTACATAATCTTTACACCAAATTTGCAGATTTCTTTCAAATTTTAAGCAAAATATATTTTAGAGCAAGTCTAACTGTTCAACTATTCTAATATAATTTAACATTCTAATTGCCAAATGAAAAAAGAATTCATGCATAACATTCGATACACAAATTAACATCTGAATAGCGGACAACTATCAAACTTAGTGCCAAATCCAATACGGGGCTGGACCTTTGTTAATCTGCAATTTCAGATGCATGAAAAAGCGATAACGCAAGAATGCAATGATTTCAATACATTGAATTTGATATGTGATAGTTTAACTATAATTGTAGTTCCGTATCAAGTTTTTATTTCAATCGATTGTAGGGGGGGAGGTATCTAAGCGCAAATTCAGCTTATGACACAAATGAAATAAGCTGTTTCAATTGCTGATTGAACAGCCCTTAAATCGACCTACGCAATGCGCCAAACACCTTCAAAGATTAGATGCTTAATAGATTGTAACATCGCACAGCGAGACTTCAAATTACGGGCATTCAATGCCCAGCATTGAACATTCGAACTAAATGTTCTAAGGATTGTCGGTCTTTGTCTGCCCCACTTACTGGAATACTTGAACTTTCGAAGCAAGCCATTCCTTTGAATTTGAGCGTAGCTATAAAGCACGAATCAATTTCCCACCATTCAAGAGTTAATTGGAATATTGCTTTGCTCTTTACGTTTGTACCAGCAAACTTAGAATTTTTAATTATTAATGCATGCATAATTAATAAGAATTCTGATTGATTATTATTGAATTTTCAAAATCTTACTGCACTTAGAATTCTTAATTATTGTATTTCTTTAAGGAGGAATTTTTATGAAAATGAGTATTATTAACAAATTGTAAATAATCTAAAATATGAAAGCTCTCCAATTTATCTCTAATCGATGTTATATACTATATTTCATATGCATGTATCATTTTTGCCTATTAAAATAATCAACAGTTTCTGCCTTTTTTAAAAATGCGTATCTAAATTGTGTCGAAAATTTTTTTTAAAGCGTAGCTATAAGGCACAAATTAATTCAAGATTTCAAGATTTAATTGGTATATTGTCTGTACTAGTCAACTTAGAATTATTAATTATTAATGCATACATAATTAGTTAGAAATCTAATTAATTATTATTGTATTTTTAGAATTTTATTGTACTGCGAATTCTTAATTATCATTTCTTAAGGAAGGAATTTTTATGAAAATGAATATTATTAACAAATCGTAAATAGTCTAAAATATGAAAGTTCTCCAGTTTATCTTTAATAAATGTTATATATCATATGCATGCATCATTTTTGCGTATTAAAATAATTTACAGTTTCGGTCTTTTCTGAAAATGCGTATCTAAATTGTGACGAAAAAATTTACCGATGTCGAGTATACTTATTAAATACAAATATATGTAATATGAAATTCTGTTGTGATACAACTATTTTTTATTGCAATAATGACATTTATTTATTAAATTAAGCTAGCATAAGATCTAAAAGAAACATAAAAAATTAAATTATTTTAATACGTTGAATACCACGGTAATTTTCAGAAATGTGGCTTAAAATGACACAAACTAATATGAACTCATTTTTAGAATTATATTTTTTGTTCTTTTTTTGATAAATTTTCTGTTCTTGCAAGTCAGCATTGATTTTTTTGTTCTATTCCCAGAAGCCATCTATCTATATGAGCACTGATGTACCACGAGTTGATTCGTAGCTGCACAAAAATGGCAAATAAACGCAGTACGTGATAACTCGTCCTAGAAAAGAATGCAATCTACGACTTATCTCGTAGTTGACAGTCAATGTGTTAATTTGTCATTAGAGCATGGTGTTGAGCAAAGCATAGTACAACGAACAAATAATTTTTATCTGTTTCTTCCGTTCCAATATTTTCAACAGCTTCAAATTTACGATTATGTTTGAGTTTTTACTAATTGTTATTCAAACTGCAAATTGTGACTGCTTTTGACTCCTGACGAATAATTCGTCAAAACAGAAAATATTTTATTTTTCTCATGACAAGCACACTCGTCATAAACGGTTTCAAAAGATAAGGGCGCAGATAAGATGCATTTTGCCTGTTTTCCTACTTTTATTGCAGTAATTGTAATATTTTTCTTATTTTGTCTCATTAATATAACTTGTGAAAACGAAACACACTGTAAAAGAAAAAGAGTTAGTTTAGTTATATTAACGTCCCGTTGTACAGCAACGATAGGGCCATTTTGGGACGAACCTTGCCATTTTGAACCGCGGTCTGATAACGAAGACAACACCTGAGCTGCCACCCCCCCCTCCTCCTCTCTCCACACCACACCAGCGGGAGAATCGATTTAACGTGCAAGAGCCCCCCCCCACACACACACACATGACGGTTCTTCGGTGAAATCGAAAGGCAATAAGAGGAAATTAGTACTATTCTATTTCATAAAACAATCGTTTCATTAAAATATTCATTTGCGAAAAGAAAAAACTAACCAAATCTCAGAAATAAATATAGAGGGCATCACATGGCTAAAATTAATCATTTTCATGGCTAGAATTAACCATTGGTTTTTAATAACCATTAACAATCAGTCCATTTTCTGTTTCCAGCGTTTTTCGCAGATTAGTGGACATATTTTTACGATTACTGATTTTTATTAAATTATATTCTTATCGAGTAACATACATTATCAGTTGATTTGGAAAAATATCCGAATTTATTTGCAAACATCGCACCTAAATAGTGATTTTCAAAAATGACGCAGTCGCAGGGTTAATATACCTTTAAATAAACTGAATACGTAATCAGGCTATTACACCACGTGACAAGAATTTAACTCGATGCAATACCTAAAGGTAAATTCAACAATGACTGCTGCAAATTGTAAATAGGAAAAAAAAAAACTCCACAAAACTTATTATTTCCGAGTGATTTTTTAAAATTATAAATACGTATTCCTGTATTAACCCTCTGGCTGTGTGAATCTTTAAAATCTCTATTTCAATGAAAATGTTTCACATATTTATCAAAGAAAGTGAACCGATATATGCTGCACGATAATAATCTATATAAATAAAAATGAATGTTTGTATGCCTGTTATACCTTAATAAATCGTTCATTCGATTGTGATAAAACTTAGTCCACTTATTGCTTGCATCTACGGGATGGTTATAAGCATAATATAATTATCTAAAATAAAAATTCAGATCTCAACCACATCTATTTATGAATGATAAATCTCCAAATAGCTCGTCGAGAAGATAATAGATTCTGTAGAAATGCTAAATCCACGTTAAAGGTTCATATTTGTAGCTATATTACGCAAATACGAAGTTGAGAATTAACTTAAACTTGAGAATTTTCAGAGGTAACAACCAACAGCAGCCAAATATTTCCAAGATTATTTCTTCTGCGGCAGCAAAGCACCGTGCATCAGCGGCTTAGTATAATATAAATGTGTAATTGTAAAAATAAACATTCTAAACTGCGAAAAACAGAAGAGTGACTGATTGCCAACCCACTGAATTCGCAGGATACACTGTTGGGGGGGGCGTTAATTAGTGAAACTGCAACACATCAAAAAATTGAATCATCTTGTTCAACAAATTCACTTTAATTAAAACAAAACCATTGTAAAAAATCTACAGTTGTAAATCTAAAAATTCCAATCTTCGTAACGTCTCATTCGCGTTCGCCCCCGAAACCGTAGGCAGCCCGGACACGACTTCTATGACGAGGGTCACGTCTAATCTGGAATTGTAATAACTCCTCATTCCCGGGAATTCGAAGTTTTCGTAAAAAGATTCTTCTATCAGCTGACCACCGCGGACTCTGTCTCTCTCCACTTTCGGCAAATTGCACAGAGATCTGCCGACTGCGTCAGACACGAACAGCAGAACGTGTACTTTCACAAAATTACGGGCAGAATCGGTTCTCTTGAGTCTGAAGTGAATGAATCCCTTTTGGCCGTCTAACGCTTCCTGAAATAAAATCTCGCACGTCCACGTGTTTTGTATAAACAGGCAGTAGGTCGTGAAATCCTCTAGGAAAGTCCACGACAGTATGCGGTGGAGGTCACGGACTGAGAATCTGTATGTAAATCTGTGGATTTCTTTGCCGTGGTAGACGGATCGTTGGATTTCGTAGCTTTTACAATTGCTTGATGCCATGATTAAAAATGAAATCTCTAAAAAATGGTATACACAAAGATTTTAATAAAAACTACAATCGTCCAAATTGCATAGGTTTATATTGTTAAATACTATCTTAAGACTTATATATGATACAGACAAGGTCGCAGTTATTGCTTACTTGCGATCCCGCTTTTGAATCATTGAACTAAAATTTAGTGTGGCCACGGTAGCTTTGTAGTAAGGTCTCGTTTAGTTTAGCTCGTTTAGTTTATTAGCTTCCCGTTTTAAAGCAATACTTGTACTATTTTGGTACGGACTTCGTAATTTTGAACCAATATACTTGAACTTAAATAAAGGTAATCTTGTTTGCTGTTTTGTGACTACAAGAATATATGCGAAATTTTGGGTTTAATCGGTTGGGAAAAACTGTTCTAAAACATAAATCAATTAATTTTCGGATTCAGTTAATCGAATGTTTGGGATTAATCGCCAAGGAAGTTTAGTTTTAATTATTTTAACGTCTCGTTGTAGGCTATTTTGGGACGGACCTCATCATTTTGAACACGGTCACGAGGACGACACCTGAGCTAGCACCCCCCCTCCTCCAAACTTCAACACCATACCAGTGAGGGGACGCTGTGGTAAGGTCTCAGATTCGAAACTGGAGAGTGTCACTATCATCGCAAAAGCGGGTATAGTGCAAGCCAAATCCATCAGGTCCAAACGTTCTTCCACTAGTGTGGTGTAGAAGCTTAGAGAGGGGGGCAGCTCAGATATCGTCTTCGGCATCTAACCAGGGCTCAGAATTATAAGGTCAATCCTAAAATAGCCTTGTTGTTTTTGTCACTCATAGCACTTTTTACAGGCCCGGTGACTGATAGTTGTCAGTGATTTAAGCCTAATTTAGTGTTCCTTTTCAATTTTAGTATAAGTTTAGTTTTAGTTATTTTAACGTCCCATTGTAAAGCGACACTTGGCCTATTTTGGGATCGACCTCATAATTTTTTAACCATGGTCAGATGACGAGGACGACACCTGAGCTAGCACTCCCATCTCCTCACCACATCAGTGGGAGGACGTTTGGCTTAACGAATTTAACCTGCAAGAGACCTTCTCTCACACACGACGGCTCTTCGGTGGAATCGAGTCTCGAAAATAAAACCTTCCCGTTTCGAAGCTTCACTAGCCTGGTGTAGAAGCTTAGAGAGGGGGGGGGGTCCAGTACAGATGTCTTCTTCGGTATCTGACCACGGCTTAGAATTATGAGGTTCACTTTTAAATAGCCTTATTGTTGTTACCCATTGCACTTTTTACAAGCCCGCCGACCGATAGTTGTCAGAGATTTAAGCCTAATTTAGCACCCCTTTGTTTTTTTTCATTAGCTTCAACTAGGTTAGAGATAGCCAAGAAGGGTTCATCTAATATGATGGATGGTTCTGTTATCAGGATAGGGTGATGACAGTGAATGTATTAAATGTTTCAGTGTCAAGCATTTTCCTATTGCTATCATCTCGAGAGAGCACGCCTACTCAAGAATCAATTGACTAACTTGAAAATTATTCAATGCACCCTTAAATAATTTTTAACCCTTTGCACTCTATTGACCATTCAATACGATGCATCATTTTGACCTTTTATTTATTTTTCAATGTTAATGCCTACAGAATGGAAAAAAATGTAGTTTAATCTTTCGGAGAAATTACACTGAAAACAATTATGTATAAATTTATTTTTTGGAAAAATAAGCAAGTTTTTGTATTAAATACATAGTTATCCGTCCAATCTCAAAACAGAAACGAATTTATTTTATTTCACTGCCTAGAACATGTTTAAAGAAACCAGATATTTCCAAGAATCACAATGATCGGTGTTTCTGATCATGTACAAATTGTCCAAAGTTAGTGTTTCTGTACAATTTGTAAATACATAATCTGAGGTAATTATTCTTACAAAAATGAGTTATTTTATTCTTTATAAATTGAAAATACTTAAAATGGCGAATGAGATACAAATATTTATTCTGATTTTTAAAATAACTTCAAAGTTTCAAAAAGTCATTCAACTCAAAAAGATTTGATCAACAGTATTTGGATATTATATAGAACTAGTATTAAAATATCTAATATTTGTTGTAATATCAAAAAGATGTTCATTTTCATGACATTCACTAATACATTTTTTTAGGAAGGATATCTTTAAATATGTCAATGTTAATCCATTTATCTATGTATATGACATCATAGGTTTATATTAAGTAATTCATTTTCATTAAAAGACAGTCTGAATACTACTAACGATTTCTCCAACCCTTTGCAATAGAAAAAATAATTCGATGCATAATTATTCACGATGCAAAGATTGGTTTATTGTTCCGAAAAATATATAATTATTTCAAATTGAATTCCCCTTAAAAGTTAGGTTATATTTTTTTTACCATTCTTCCATTTTTACCATTTTTAACAATCATAATTAAAAAATAAATAAATGAAACGCCAAAATGATGTACCATCCTGAATGGGGAATGTGACATATTATCCAAGTGCAAAGTGTTAAACCATTTATCCATACGAAGGACATCCGTTTCATAAGTCAATGTAAAATAATTCATTCAAAGAAATCATTAGTAAGATTCGGTTTATATTTCAAATTATGAGAATATGTCGATATTTCATCTTTAAATTACTTAGAAGTATACTGAAACACATTAAATGTGACTACCTAGTTGCACATAAATATTGCACAATATTGTATGGCATTGATCTATATTCGCAATATTGTTTAATACTGTAAATAATATAATATCGTACAATATTGAACAATATTGTGCTACAGGGTGTGCTACCTGGGTGATATCATTTTTTCAAAAAATATCACAGTAATTCAAAGCTTGGAAATATATTGTAGGAAAATTGTATCATGTTGTGCAGTGAATTGACAAATAAAAATATTACAATAATTTAGGAGTTATAAACTCATGTTTATAATTTCAGACTATTATTTGATGTTTATGAACTCTCAGAATGACAATAACCAACATCTATGGTAACCACTACATTTAACTTAAGATTGAAATCGCTTCTCAACTTTGGTAACTGGAAAGTTTCAATGAGAGAGTCTTCTATCGCCTCGCCAGCACACAATCTCTCAATCCTAGTCATCGGTGTATCGAACAAAGGTCTGAGTGCGGCATCTTTGATGTACAGAGAGAAATACACCTTCACGGAACCATCGCCTGAATCAGATCTCTTTAATACGAAATGAACAGCACCTGCGCTACCATCTGACACCTTCTGAAATGAAATCTTGCACGACCACGAAGTTGGCAAGGATTGGCATTCGGTGTTGAAATTTTCCTCGAAAGTCCACGCTTGGTTGACGCCAAGGTTATGCACAGGATATCTATAAGCGAACATATGCACGTTAGGGCCATGGCATACTTCTCGGCGAATTTCATCCCTTTGATCGCTGTTTGCTGCCATACTAAAAATCTTGATACACAACTGTAAAAGATATCAAACCTGCATTCTGTGGAACTTTTTATTAGTTTATAAATCTGCATGTTACTTCAAAGTAGCTTTCACATGAGGTCACCCATTGCGCGCAATAGAAGACCACGCCTACTTCAAGAAAATCACGGGACAAAGACAAATAGTTGTTGCAATGAGACAAACATTTGCCATTGTCCCATTGCGATCAAATCTTCTTGAGGAGGCGTGACCACAATATTTGGCATTGTGTGAACATTGCTTCACTCATTCACTGCCAACTACGAGATAACTCGTAGATTGTGTTTTTTTCCCCAACCATCTGTGTTATTCGATGACATCTTCCCTACTACAGTTGAGAGATAGCCAAGAAAGGGTCGTCTCATTAGTCCTGATATCAGGCGGGGATAGTGGCAGCGAACCTGTTAATGCAATGATCCTATTCGCTGTTATTGACCATAGGTTTTCATACACTTAAGTTGGATGCTGTGCAATCAATTTTTATTACTATTTTTATTTTTAAATCTAAAATAAAATAGTATTGAGGTGATTTATAATGCAAATTCCCTTGAAAATGTTTCAATATTTCAAATACTTGTATATTATAAAGAGAATTAAAATAATAATAAAAGTCCCAAGTAGGACACGTCATTTAAATATCAATTTAAGTAAATTTCTTAGATAAAAAGAACATATTGGCACAAAAAGGACATATTGGAAGGATGAATATGCCTGCGTAGATCTTTTAGAAGACAGAGACCTTTAGAAGACCTTTAACTTGAATTTAGCGTTTCTACATAATCTGTCTCTTTGACGAATTATTTGGAGACGAAAATTTCTACATGACGAGTTATTTGGAGATGCTGTTGAGATTCGAATTTTTAAAAAAAATTAAGTAATTGTACTACGCCTATAACCCTCTAATAGATGTAATCAATAAGCTGATCAAGTTTCATCGCAATTGGATGAACGGTTTAGGAAGAGATATGCAGATAAACATTCATTTTTATTTATATAGATTGCTATTGTTCGTAGAAGATATTCATTTATTCGTTGCTAATACCGATATTGGTTTCAAACTATATTGACAATACTCGCTTTGGGGAAAAAAAAAGAACCTCAATATCAAATTATTTCACGATTTTGATTTGATATCTACTAGCGTAAGAAACATTTTTTGATAGCACAGCACCCAACTTAGTTTAGTTTAGTTAACGTCCCGTTTAAAGAAACACGAGGGCTATTTTGGGACGGACCTCGTCATTTTGAACCACGGTCAGATGACGAGGACGACACCTGAACTGGCGCCCCCCTCTCCACACCACGCCACACCAGCGGGAGGACATTTGGCCTGACAGATTTAACCTGCAACAGACCCCCTCACACGGCGGTTCTTCGGTGGAATCGAGTCTCGAACCTGAAACCCTCCGGTTCCGAAGCCGAGACTTTATCACCGAGCCACTGCGGCCCCCAGCACGCAACTCAAGTGTACATAAACTTATGGTCAATAACAAAATATAATCACATTCATTGCCACTACCTTCGCCTGATATCAGAGCCCCCTATCTAATGAGATGAGCCCTTCTTCGCTATCTTTCAACTGCAGTAGGGAAGGTGTCATCTCATAACAGAGGGTTTGTTCCTAGGAAAGAACGCAATCTACGAGTTATCTCTCAATTGGCAGTCAACGCGTTAAAAGTTGATTAAAAATCCTGTTTTAGGTTATAAATGGTCAATTTGCATTAAAAAAATCTGTTCTATAAGCTTTAAAACAAGTGTTCTGATGAGACAGAATAAAAAAAAAGTTTCTAGTAAGTATCATTTCACAGTTTCAGTTTAATCATTTATGGCCAGAGTGCAATTGGTTCAGTTAAGTACGTCATGTTAAGTAATGGAATAAATAAGTTTTAAGCTCTTAACCTACGATTCACGTTCCAAAACTTTGGACCGAAAACGTAAACAAGGTCATGCTGACTTCAAGCCATGGTTCTGCAAATCGATCTTAAGTTGTAATTCCATAAACGCAAGACTTATGGAATGTAAATATTGTGTATCAGACACGACTGGTTTAATTTTGTGGGATATTTGATAGGTAATTATAACCTGATGTATAATTGTGGTAGATATCCAGAAGAATTATTATCAATCCCTAAAATATAACATAAATCAATAACATTTCTATCTAGTCTGATTATCATTCTACTGGTTATGGCCGTAATATTCACGTTTGGTTCGATCATCGTACTTCGAGCTACTATACCCGTAGTACGATGATCATAGAAAGCACAATCCAAACGCTTCTCTTGTAGAAATCCTGTTGTTTCGTTTAATAGCACTAGTTGGTACCCCTCGAGTTGCTGTCACAGAAGAAATAATTTTGGAAATGTCGTTTGAAATTTAAAATGACTGGCTTGTTTAATTAGTAATAATATCGTAAATGTACGCATTCATTGAAGTTGAATGATATTTAAAAGAGAAGTTTTAATTTTTATTCTATTATTCAAGAGCTTTAGAGTAGACAGTATATTTTTTGTTTTGTTTTTCCGTCTTCAGAAGAAACAAATTAATTTCTTTACTCTCCGACTCGTAGCATCCAGCATACAACTAGTTATGTGAAAAAACTGTTGCGTCTCCTTGGCGAGTTCATTTGAAAATACTTAGCTAATAAATGAGGTAAATATATCCAAAAATATTTTTTTATATAACAATTTTACTACGCCTGTAACCACCCCGTAAGTGCAAATATTCAAAGTTTTATCACAATCCGATGAGCGGTACGGCAGCGCATAAGAGACATACATTCATTTTTATTTATATAGATTTGTTTTCTGTACTTGAAGGTATGATTTCCTTGTAAAAGTAAAATTCAGCAAGGATTGCTTACTCAAATGGTTAATGCCAAAACAAAAATTATTTATTATTTAAGAGAAAATTCAAGAATTGAAATACATTAAAGAACATTGTATAATTTTGTTCAACAAATTCACAGTAATTAAAGAAGGTAGACAATCTCAGAGCCTACATTCCAAGAGCTTCATTCTTCGATAGGTTTCACTGTTCGGTATAACACCTGAAGAATGGCAGTCGGTAATTTCGATGAAAACGACAACGTATAACCTTAGATTGAAATAACTTCTTTTCTCAGGAAACTGCAAGTTTTCTGCCAGTGGTTTTTCTATTACGTCTGCAGCCATCATATTTTCTTTTCCAAATCTCGGGTAATAGAACACCCTTTGTCTGGCGGCATCATGAATCTGCAGCGCAACGTACACGTGGACAGGGTTACGGCCGTAGTCTTTTCGTTTGAGTGTAAAAAGAGCGTTAGCTATGCCATCATCCGACACTTTCCGGAAGACAATTTCGCACAGCCAAGAAGTTGGAAATAGTGGACACTCACAGTAGAACTCCTCCTGAAAGGTCAGAGTTTCTTTAACATGGAGATGACGTACAGAGAACACAAAGCAAAATTTATGGCCTTTATCGAAATGGTGAGCTATTCGTTCAATTTCATCATTTGGAATAGTATTGCTATTGTTAGCAGTATCTTCTGCCATGTTAAAAGTTTTAAACCTTGAATCTCGACGAACACAGAGAAAGCGACTATATTTTATTCAGTGTCGTTCCATCTCAACTACTTAATGTCGAGTTTACACACGGTCAGTAGACAGCGCATGCGCAGAAAGGTTGACAAATGCTGTTGGGTTGATGCCAAATAAAAGTAGGCTCATACGAGGCTGAACATTGCTTGAAATAAAAGATGACACCTACTTCCGGAAAATCACGTGACCACAACGGGGCAATGGCAAATAACTGTCCCTTCGGGACAAACGTTGTCCATGGTCCCAACGTTGTTGTCTCAACTGTTCACACAAGGACAATGCCGGGACAACAGTAGAAAGGTAACGATTGCGCGCAGTAGTTAGCCTCGTGTGAACCCACCATAATTGTTCCGATGGGACAAATACAAGACGCTGTACTGCATGTTTTCTTATTGCTCATGCGCTTGTAGATTTTGGCAGTTTTCTGGGCGTGAAAAAATGGATCACTTATCATAGATTAATTCTGACATTTTTAGCTCTTTGTCTTTCTAATCAAGATTCTGTTCTTATTTTTTTCATTTTACTTACCCATTTCTTTTCTATAATTTTCCTCATTTAAGTATGTTGATCTTTATTCTTTATTTTAGCACGTTTCTTTGTGTAAATATCCATCATTTTAATACGATACACAATAAAAAAATTCAGTAAAACTAAAACATTAGCCAAGTATGGAATGCCTGAATCTATCTTACGAAATTGTGGCAAACATAAATCAGTCCCTTTCAGCGCATGCGTTGTTTTCTTGCCGTTTTATAACTGGCTGAGTGTAAACCCGGTATTAATTTGAACAAATAACTGGAAAAGCGCCTTACTGACTTTGATTAACTCTTTGGATACGTTCGACATATCAGAACGTCCTACATTTTTTGAATTTATATTCCAAATTTTTTTAAGGTTAATTAGCTTAAATTATTTCAATATCATTCAGTCGTACGTATTTTGAATAATCTATACTAATATTATAAATGTGAAAGTTTGGATGTTTGTTACTCCATCACGCCAGAACGGCTGAACAGAATGGGATGAAATTAAGCGCAAAGATAGACTATAGTCAGAAATAGAACATAAGCTACTTTTTATTCCGGTTCATTGAATGGTTCATTTTTTATTCATTAAAAACTCACTTTCACGCCAAAAAGCGGAGACAAATCCCGCCAAAGATAAGTAAGGCTCCAGTTTTTTTCCTAACAGAGTTGAGGTTACGGTTAGCAGAACTTCAGCCGATTATTTCAAACGATTATGTTTATTTTCTTTAGTGTTTGATGTATTTAAAATCAGATGTTGCTAATAAATCGATCTTTCGGATTCATTCTGAAGTACTTTTAAATTTAAAGAAAACAGAATAAAGGAAATAAAAAATTTCTAATCTGCATTGCATTACCCCCAATTGGCGTAGGAAAATCAAACATGTGCGTTACGCCAACTGGCTTTGAAAGTGCTCGCGTGATTGTTGACAACTGTGTTTTCATTTAAATTAAAAGTTTAAAAAATGATGTGTATAATATACTGCTGTAGGTCTCTATTTCGATCCATAAATAAAATGGACCGGACTCGATTTGCCGTTTTGTTTTAGTTTGGTTATACAATGTAAATAAATTGTTTTTTTCATGAGTTGCGTGTTTTTGTTTTTAAATTGTATTTATGTATTAATTACAATTTTGCATTAATTGAATTTATTAAATTGTATCATATGTTTTTCGTGTATGCTTATACTTTTAAATGCATCGTTTATAGGTTAGGTTTAATTTTTTTAAATTTGTCATTATTTGATTGATTTTCGTACTTATACATCAAAATTTCCACACGAATAAAATCACGGGTTATAGCTAGTGTAAAATATATTAATTCCTACTTAAAATCTATTGACTTTTTATGATCAAAATATTAAATGTCAATAAATATAAATGATGCTTTCAGAAAAGTAGTCAAAGGGTTAATTTAATGCGGTAGATGGATTTTGATAATTAGAAGTGAAATTAAACTTTGAACAATCCTTCGTTCCAAAGAGCCTAGTGACTTAAGTTGATACTCCGGCAATGGTAACAACAGCACTGGAAAATTAAATATAATTAACTGGAATTGAAACCTGATATGAGTAGATGCATCTGAATAATTAGATATCTAATTCAATGTGTGAAGGTTAAAATGTCTTTTCTTTATACCCTACTAGCCACCTTTGGTGACCAGCTGTTTCGCCATGAATAATACGTTCTAAAATTTTCAATTAAATCACATATTCATTAGCCTTGAAGTAATTCCGGGCATTGATGGGCCTGAAATTAATATTTTCTTTAAGATGATGGACGGAAAGTTCTAAAAGAACACGTTTTCCTAGTAATATTCTTTAATTTTATAAATCAGTCAGTTTTAATTATCGGTTATGCTTCCAAAATATTAAAAATGTTTTTTTCGGTGATGTTGCCAAAATATTAAATATGTTTTTTTAAAGAAAGTGAAAAAGGGAAAAAAATTAGTGAATTAATCATACAGATATTGCAAACGATTATAGAAATATGCCATTAGGGATTTCAATGCATATCCTGTCTAAATTCGATCAGGTTTACCGTAAATAAAGAAGATTTATTGAATTAATTGTTTGGATATTGCAAACGATCATAGAATCCTTTGCTTTGCATTTATTTTTTTAGAAAATATCACATTTTATATTTCTTTTTTTTTTATCCAGTCACGTACTAGAAGTTGCATTTCTTTAGATTTATTTTGCAGTGGTAGTTTTTTTTATTCGAACTTCCGGCATTCTTTTATTTTATCCAGTCGCGTGCTAAAAAAACATTGTTAAAATATTTCTTTGAAAATTTGTTAAAAATAGAGGCTTAAGTTATACATTTAAACACTGATACCATTAGAAAGCTAATTTTTTAATCTTTAAATTGATATCTAAACCATGTTTATGAGAAAATATTTTCAGAAATTATAACGGAAAAACGTCGAAATTTCGCTTAAATTTTAATTAATTCAAATTCTAATTAAAAATTCGAAAAAAGGGCTCCTAGGTGCACATTCCCGACTTCCAAGGTATACATGCACCAAATTTGGTAGTTGTAGGTACAACGGTATGGCCTGTAGTGCGCCAACGCCTACACATTGAGCTTTATTATAAGTATAGACTTGCTGGTAACCAGCGCTTTGCTGCCGCAGAAGAAATAATCTTGAAAATATCGTTTGGAATTTGAAATAGTTATCTTGTTTAATTAAGAATTATATTTATTTTCTTGTCGGCAATGAATGCATTCAAGGATTAAAAATTGAAGGATATTTAAAGAAAAATCATAAATATTGTTTATTCTACTTTTATTATTTCAATCTACAAACAAGTGTTCATTTTTATATATTAGATTTGAGTATTGTGTATTCTTTTAGAATCGTGAAGCTTGGTGTTTTTTCATTATAGAATGAAAGAAACTATTTATTGTATCTCTTGATTTGTTTAAAATTTATCCAGAATTCTCATCTTTAATGTTAGAAAATGTTATAAGAATATTAAAGTCTGTATTATATAATATTAAAATCTATATTATATCTTTTGAAATTGATTAAACCCAGAAAATATATTTATGCCATAAATTTGTTGATATAATTGAATTATTTTTTAAAAGTTTAAATAGCGTAAACGATATTTACTCTAATTTTATTATTTTACTAACAAATATTCATTTTTATATATTAGATTTGTGTATTCATTTAGAAATGAAAAGTTTGGCGTTCTTTCAGAATAGTAATGAAAGAGACAATTTGTTGTATCTCGTGATTCGTTCAAAATTCTCAAGTTTACTTTTAGAAAAAGTGATTAAAATATTTTCTTTTAATGTTGATTAAACGTAGAAAATATATTTATACCATAAAATATTTAATATAGTTGAAAAGATAATTTTTTGAAAGCTAAGAGGGTGCAAAATATTTGTACTATAATATTTTCGGAAGTTATTGCAAAAAATGCCTAAAATTTTACTAAATGTTTAGTTAAAATTTGAGTCCTACAAGACTGGTTCCCCTCAAACTTTCTAGCACATTCTCTAATAAAACTATTACCTCAGAGAAAGACTTACATTGCATTTAGGTGCAATAACTACGAAATATTTAATATCCAGCTTGGATTTAGCACTTTTACTGAATCTATTGTGTCCGCTTGGCGAGTGATTTGGCGGTCAATCCTTGGTTAATAGATGCGGTGAATAGATCCGAAAATATTTTAGTGCATTAGATGATTGTGTTATACTTATAACCATACCGTAAGTCATAAGTAGTCGAAGTTTCATCGCAATCGGATGAGCGGTACATAAGAGACATACAGACAAACATTCATTTTTTATTTATAGAGATGGTGTGAAATAACCGAAGGGGAAAAGTTACATTCTACCGTTACACATATTCTGTTGAGCCGCGTTCTAACGATCCGTGACCTTACGGATTTGGTCATAAATTTTTCAGCTGATTTATTGTTGGACCACCCCCTCTTGTAGACGTCGGTACGGAGCTTCCCTTAAATTGTAGGTAAAATGTAGAGACATCAAAGAATCCTTGAAAAAGCAAAAGAGAGGAGTAAGAATGGAAATGTGCCTTGGTCGTCGGTTTAGTTTAGTTATATTGACTTCCCTTTTAAAGCAACACTAAGGCTATTTTGGGACGGACCTCGTCATTTTGAAACACAGTCAGATGACGATGATGACACCTGACCTGGCACGGCACACATACCCATGTCCACACCACGCCACATCAGCAGAAGAATGTTTGGATTGACAGATTTAACGTGCAAGAGACTTCCCTCATACAACGGCTCTTCTGTGGAATCGAGTCTCGAACCTGAAACCCTCCGGTTCCGAGATGTTATCGCCGGGCCAGCCACCGCGGCCCTGCATATGACGTTCGGAACGGGGCTTTAAGATAATTATTATTCATTTCAATTGCATCAATACTAAAAGAACTTAAGTAACCATCTGAGTAATCATTTCATAAAACCTTTCCTTTCTCGACTTTTCAATAAATTTTGTCTTAAAACTTTTTGAATCCATTGGAAACAGGCATATATTTAAAAATGTTTATGGAGAAGTGTATTAAGTAATTCATCACGCATCATATGCATATCTCTCTTTCTCATAATGGTACTAAAGTATTCCTAATCCTTATTCCATGGCAGAAAGGAAGTAAAGGCATAGACTGACTCTTAGACATCCCCCCCTCGAAGGCACACACATAGAAATGAATATCACGACCACAGCGACAGCAACATTGGCGGGAATTATGGCTGAGTCCTAAGGATCATCACCAGCCAAAGTGCAACCCTTCCCTAAGGAAGGGGTTGGTCTAATGCAACTTGATCATACCGAGCCGAATGAGAGTAGCTCTTTCGAATGAAGGCAGAGATGTGCATCTTTCGTTGTGAATTTGTTCGAACACACATGACACAACCGTTTTGAGGAGGCGGTCGAACTCATTCGTCCATCCGCAAATCAGAATTGAGATCCAAATCAAAGACCGACTCCTCCCTGATTCAGTACCCCCAGAGGTTATGGGAGCTTGGAGGAATTTGCAGTCACGACCTACTGAACGTGCCCCACCTGCCAATAGCCAACACGGTGGTCTTTGGCTGAGACGAGGACAGAACTGCTACCTTTCGGCTAGTAAACTGACACTCTACTAACCAGGCTACTGTGTCCTGTATAATATTGTTAAATATTATATAATATCGCAAAATATTGCATAATATTGTGGAACAAAATATGCTACCTTGGACATTCTGACTTTACGTACAGTTTGTTTGGTGTCATTGTCCTACTGGGATATGAAATTTTATCTGAACCCAGATTCTTAACGCTTTCATTTAGAATGTTCCAGATTATATCCAAGTTAACCATATGTTCCCTAATTCTATATCATTATTGTACCAGTAGATGCCATAAAGTCTACAACTCTAATGAAGCCTTCTGAAGGACGTAAATTTTATGAATCTAGATCTGAGGTTCCTAACCTTTTTTGAATTGGCGTCTCCTTTCTAGTGAATATTTTAATACCGACCCCCCTCTCTCTCCAGAGAAATAAGAGCATGGTGAAAACAAGAGTTAAAAAAAATTCTAATGGATAGAATACTGTTGGAATTGAAACGCTACTGAATTTCTTCTTTATTTTAAAAAAGAGGAATAAAAATTTTAGCTTGCCTGTTATAAGGACAGGAAGGGATTTTGACGGTACGAATTAATTCATAATAAACTATTGCTTTCTAAATAAATAAATTGACAGTTTCAGAGAACAATCAAAACGCATACTTAATTATATATTTTTTTATTAAAATTTAAAGACATCGAATTTCTGACTTAACTAATGAGAAGGCTGAATTTGATGCATTTTAAGGAGCTTGTTAATATCAGGGTCTATTTCACTTAAAAACAATCGTTAGTCGCCACCTTCAATAATATGGAGCCGATTTCTCTTTTTCGTCACCAATGTTGCCTCAGCATTAAATCCACGTTCTGCTAAATATCAAAAGGGGAATGCTATCGGAAGTCGTTGAACAATCGACCTTAATCCTGAATACAGTTGCGAAATAGACTTCTGCAGCAAAAATTCTTGGTGGCCAATCTTGAATTTAATTTTTAGACCCTCATTTGTCGTCAGTTCTATCAGTTCTTCTAACTGAGGTGATCCTGCAGTGTTGAGATTGGAAAAATGATCCAAAACCCAGTCTTTTCTGTCCATGCTTAAAATGTCCTGGAATCGCGCCTTGAAGTTATTGTACACTATATTTGGTTAATCCTCTAACGCCCCCTAATTTTCTCTGGGTCCTTTACTGCCCCCCTGAAAACTTCAAAAGCTCACAAGGGGGTGTTATCGCCAACGTTGGGAACCTAAGATCTAGATCAGAGTTTCCCAAACTTTTTTGTGTCGTAGACCCCTTGCC
>JAPMOQ010010648.1:1362680-1391682 GCA_026543055.1 Argiope trifasciata | reverse complement strand
TCTAGATCAGAGTTTCCCAAACTTTTTTGTGTCGTAGACCCCTTGCCATGTTTTTCCGTATTGAATAGACCCCCTACTTACCTGATATTGATTTCCTGTAAATTTCTAATTGTAGTGAAGTTTACTGTTAAAAACTTAAAGTAAAAACACATGTTAATTTATACATTTATCAATTGAATTTAAATTTATACTACTCAAAATAAAATTTCTTATCTGTTATGTAAAATCTATGTAACATGAAATAAACATAAAATAAACTAACATAAGCAAAAAGTCAATATTTTTAATGAGAAGGATGAGCCTGATGCTTTAACAATAAATTATCAGCATTTGGCGTCAATTTTGCAAGGGTTAATCTTAAATCTCCTCGGCTGATGATGTCCAGTCTGTTTCTTTTATTCGTTAAGAGATTAGTAACAGCGCTAAACTACTATCAGTGTATGTGTTGAGATTTACTATCGTGGATCCCCATTTTCATTTCATGGACCCCCCAATTTTTTTTTCGCTGACGTAGACCCCTTGCAGGTTGTCATAGACCCCTAGGGGTCGATATAGACCACTTTGGGAATCACTGCTCTAGATCCTCACTGCCATCTTAAAATAAAATTGTGTAACGTATATTTAATGAATGTCAGGCCATTGCGAATCTCCGGAATTAAATCTGCTGAGGTCCACATTTTCCTACAATTGATTTCCCAAATTATTCATCCTGTAGGAGCCTAATTTTTATGTCATAATTATCATCATGAGCCTCGCATTGATTATCATCGTGCGAGAACATTTTTAGATTTTTCTAGCTATAATTTAGTATGTTTCATCAAATACGCTCTCTGTTAATTTTTATCTGACCAAGCTGCATTTTAGATTCTTTGATATTCAAAGAAGGGGGAAAAATTTGTTAAAACAAACCTTCGGAAAGTTAGAAATCTGATCAAACAACGGAAAGATGACTTCAAAAGGCATATTGCGAAAACAGGTTTTTTAAAATATATTTTCATAAAAGATAAACAATATCTCACACTTTAAATTTTTGAAATATTTTTTTCATATATTTTTAATCATATATTGTAGTAATTTATTATAAAGTATATTCCCGAGTAGCCGGCCAAATGTGGCTAAAGAGGAGGCCGGATGACAAATAAAAGCCGGATAGCTCCAACTTCTATGAACTCATGCCTTTGCCCACCAATACCAGAAGACAAAATTTTTATACCAAAACTCATTGTTATAAAACATTTTCTCACTTCTTATTGAGTACTGATCCTAACATTTATCACAAGCTAAGTAGCATATAAACGGTAAATCGTAGAATCGGACGGTAACTTGTCGAGTTAAAATAAAAAGCTTTGTACTGATAGTTTATATATTGTTTATAAACCACATTGCAAATTTCAAGAATTTTTTCAAGAAAAAGTATGTTAAAGGATATAAAATGTTCACATTTTGACATCAATTCTGCCATGCCCAACCTAAATGCAGGAAACCTTCCGATACAAGAAGGTTCCGATTGTATGGTAGTAGTATGTATGGTTGTATGGTATGTATGATGATTGTATGGTATGTTAGTACCTGCATTTTGTTGGGTTTGTTTTTTATTTACATATTTTTCACTGATGAAATAGAAAACGGTGTTTCAAATGTAATTGCATACTAAATAAGTGATATTTTTTTAAAAAAATAATTCAATTCCTACTGAGGCCAACAAAGAAAATTTTTATTTTAGTTACTTTTTATTGAATGATTATCAAAAAAAATAGAAAAAAATTATTGATCTTCGCAAGAATTGAACTCTTATTCACACACATGAAAAATACAGAAATTCTTGCATTTTACCGATTGAGCTACTGTCTGTCGATATCAATCTTAATTACAAACTGCTAAAATTCTATTCAAATGATAAAAAATTTTATAAACACATGAAAAAAACTATATTAACATCGAATGTCATCCACTACGAGTTTAAAAACAACTGTATTTGAATTCGAGTGTATGAATAAAAAGCATTTTATTAAATATATATAAATAAAATATATATAAATAATATATATAAATAAAAAAAATATATAGGAAGAGGGTAAACTAATAGTAAATATTGAAGAATAAAAAGTCAAATGAATTTGAAAATGGCAAACTGATTATTTCAGGACCTTTTATCATTTAACTTCAACTTTCATTCTAAAAAATTTTCAACAAAAAATGTGTGTGCGTGTATTTCATCCAAATATATTTGTATACTTCTTTACACAAATATTATTTTCGGTCTTGTGAGAGATGAATACCGATACATTTAACAACACACCACACCTCCATTTCTAGAACTCATGTGGCCCCTTTCCGGTTTACTATAGATGTAGGTGGACTTTATTAAACCAAACATGGCACAACAATGAATAGGAAAGATACAGACAAAATATATATACATACAGCATAACAAGAAATGATCAATACTAGAATGAAAAATATCTTGAGCACGATAAAACTAGACGAATAAACATTTTAATGCGCAGTATGTATGCAAAAATAAAGGGTTATAAATATTAGTTACTTGCGGCGGGGTTTTGAAAAACAAATTATGAATAAAGTACGAGCTGTATTAAATGGCGTCCTAAGAAAATAATAGTTCATGTAATTGAAGAAGCTCTTTCTGATTAATTAGGAATCTCATCAAGTTTATGGCTCTACTTTTGGAAGAAGAATTATTAACCTATTTGCATCCTATAAAAACATGAAAAAAAGGCCTATATCACGGAAAAATTATTTCATGTTTAGGTGTAAAATTGTATAAAAGCACAAAAAATCCTTTTTGAGCATTACTTGTGAGTCATTTTGTTCAGTGTGGTAATATTTGAAATGTGGGATGCATATAGGTAGATAGTATATAATATGAATAGAGTATATATCATATTATATGCATAGCATATAATATGATGCAGCGTACATATACGCTCCAGTGATAGTGACCAGGAAAATTCAGCGTATATATACGCTAATGATGCTAATGGGTTAAGGACTTTTTTGCACCATAGAAGGCAGTTTAATCTCGAATTCAAGGAAATGTGTGTGCGTTTCTTTCATCCAAATATATATTTTTTTCTATCCACAAATATTATTTTCGGTCTTGTAAGAGATAAATACCGATAGAGGCCGATTCATCTCGACTTCGAGGAACAGATTCGGAATCCAAATCCACCCCTCCGAGATCGCTCCCGCCCTTCGAAAGCTCCCGAAACCGAGAGATGATGCCCAAATTACCCGAGGCCCACCCTTTTCTCGCTGCAATTATTCTCGAATTAGAGGACCACTCGGATCATCAGCGAGCCTCCCTTGACCTCGACGTCTTACCTGTCGCCCGATGGAAGCAGCCCGATAAAGCGTCTTCGTTTTCTTTTCCGCGTCATTTTTTTTCGCACGCCCCCATTTCCGGTGCTATTATGTAAATGGTGGCAGCAGCAAATGGTGGGAGGGGCGCAGCAAAACTGGGGGGGGGGGGGGTGAATTAAAAAAACAGTTGGGAGGGGGGTGGGATGTGGGAATTCGTTTCCGGTGCAACTAACTATGTAATCGGCACCGTTGGATGAAGAAATTCCAGCAGCATCTAAGTAGGGGGGCTGGATTACACTCTGGCAGTTTGGGGTCTTCAGTTTTTGGAGCAGACAATGGTTAGCAAATTTATTCCGTTTGTGTGGAACTGCAAAACCAGTTGAAGCGAGTAGCCAAGTAAGGTAACCGACTGCGTTCGTAGGAAAATTTTTGAAAAATTCGATTTTTTAAAAACTGTTTATGATTTTTAGATGTATTGTCAATTATAAACACTATAAATACAAAACAGTTATTTGAAAATATTAGATATTTTCAGAAATGGGAAAATGTGTTGTAACTTTTAATGAAATTGAACCAAAACGGTTAACATTCTACACAAAATGGTAATGCAGCCATCCTATTTTTCTTTGGGCACAAGTTATAGAATATAATGATGAATGAAATGAACCAGCACATAAGAAGGATATTCAGATGCGAAGAAGTGATAGGTAAAAATGTACGCATGTATGCATTTTTTCCATACATTCACAACTTAATTTTTTAAAAAGCATCTATAAAAGAAAAAGTATTTCAACAATAATAAAACTTGGTTCATTTCATTGTCCATATTATTTTACACACAAGATAACATTTTTATGCAAATACCTCTTTTAGTTTTTGCGATATCATGTGAGCGGAGGAGAATTTTTTAAAAATTAAAATGGAAGTGAAAGACAAATTTTAAGCTGATAAACATGTGACCCTGGATGATAGGCCAGGCCTTCCTTCTCCTAGAAAAAATAAATTGTTTTAGAAAGAGGAAATTCTGAACTACAAGAAACAACAATTAAAAAAAATCCCCAATGTGGTCGAAAACCATTATTTTTAACGAAGTCGGAAAATTAACACCTTAAATTGGTGTAAAGACCACATATTAACCATTATTATTTTTCTTAGATTTGGTTTCACTTCATTCATCTTTATATTCTATTATTTTTGTACCAAAAAAAATATATAGGATTTGCTGCATTACAATTTTGTGTTGAGTGTTAATCACTGTGGTTCAGTTTAAAGAAAAATTTGCTACACATTTTCCTATTTCTCAAAATATGTTTTATTTTCAAATAATTTTGTCTTTAAAGTATTTTGTATTATAACTGACATCTAAAAACCATAGTATTAAATTGTTGTTTTTTTAAATCAATTTTTCAAACATTTTCCTTCGAGCGTAGTCGAATTGCTTAAATGATTGCAGCATAGATCATGGGAAGTCTATGCTATAATATGTTCAGCTATATTTGATTATTTTCTAAATATATAAAAAAATTATTGATCTAATTGAAATTGTGAGTAAGTACTATATAATAAGTAATATAAAAAAAATAATAATTTTTAAATTCAGTCCCATCTTAGGCCACCCATCAGGGGCTCACTTTCTTTAGGTGAGTACGGGTGTCCCAATCCCGAGGTACCCAGGGATCTTTACTCCCTTTACGTTTATTCTCTACTACGCCTTTTGCTGTATCCTTTTTCTTCTTTCCCTCGAGGGTAGGCGAGGGAGCTCCCCACGAGAAGCTGTCGCCGATCTGTTTGCTTCCTGTTTCTCATGGACAGCAAATACCCCCACGTGTTTGCCGTGCGTGGTGACCCATTAGACGGATGGTGCACTGTGGCCCCCAGTGTATCAATCGGCTGGTACCTAGTCACCTGAGTGGCTAGTCTGCTAGGGATCAAGCGAAGGGGTTACTCCTTGGGCTTGGCGTTAAGGGTGGTCACTGTCCCCGGGGGTAACTCCCAGCTTATAGGTTCCGGCTAGCACTGAGCCAGAGCCGGTGGCTGCCTTCCCACGTTGGACTCCGTGGTGGGTGGTGCCGTCGGACCTGAACCATAAACAATGTCGTATGGGCAAGCGTAAAATTGCTCCCTTAAGTGGACAACAAACCGTATCTTTTTCCTATTCAACGCTAGTAAACCTTCCTACTTTTTTTCTTATTAAACGAGTTTCTTCTGCGAATGAAAAATTTCATTCCGTATCTCCCTTTCTATTCGAAAAAAGTATCACTAATCATGTTGGTGAAGTAAAAAGCATTAAAAAGCTCCGATCCGGTGATCTACTGATTGAAGTACAGTCTCGAAAACAATCGCTACAAACTGTAAAATTAAAAGCTTTTGGCAACATACCAGTAATTGTCTCTCCACATCCTTCGCTGAATTCTTCCAAGGGAGTTATCTCTTGTGGAGAGTTACTAAATGTTCCGTTGGAAGAAATAGCTAAGGAACTGAAAGCACAGAGAGTGAGCCCTGTACGCCGTATATCCATACGGAGAGGTGATTATCTCATAAATACTAAGCATTTAATTCTAACCTTTGATTCTCCCTTATTGCCAGAATGCATTAAAGCGGGTCACATGCGTCTCCCTGTTAGACCATATATCCCCAATCCACTTCGTTGCTTTAAATGCCAGCTTTTCGGGCATTCGAAAACTTCATGCCGTGGGAAACTAACCTGGGCTCGCTGGGCTGAGGTTGGTCATGACAGTGTCGAATGTACCTCAGAAGATAAATGGGTGAATTTTAAAGAGGCACACACGTCATATTCGAGGAACTGTCCAGCATGGAAAATTGAAAAAGAAGTCATTAGTACCAAAATAAAAAATCAGCTTTAATATACCGAAGCCCGGAAACTTGTTAAATCACAAACTCCTGCAGGAATTAGTTTTGCTTCTGTCGTACAGACTAGAGTTAAGCAACCAATCTCTGCAAACATACCCAAAAACATAATTGCTATAGGAAATAATGTTAAGAGCCCTAAAATACATACTGTTTCAAATTCGTCTAAATCATCGGCAACTAAAATTAAACATATGCCTGATCCAATTTGTGATGTTGCTACAACTTCACATGACTCAACTGATTTTCAAGTTGTTAAAAAGAAACCTAAAAAGCAATCGAAATTAATCATTAAACACCACAGTCAATCAGATTCGAAACAAGCATCTAAATTTTGAGTAACTTCGCATTTGCAGGCCCAGACTTCAACTATTATAAACATGGATAAATCCTCTTCAGATGCTCTAAAGCAAAACCAACCTACACATGAAATAAATTCTATGCCAGTCTCTGAACTTGTGCCAGAAGATATTTCAAATGAAAAATTTGACAATAATATTGTGTCATCTATAGAAGATGCCATAGATTATGACCCAAACGAAAATATTGAAGACGCTACAACTGTTGAACAACAGTTGTAGTGTCTATAGTGTAGTATAAATATAGTGTAGCATAAAACCGTAACCATTGCTCTTTACAAACCTTGCATCTACTGATAAACGCTTCCCTAAGAAAAAATTAAAAGAAAGCCCAGTTCGATGGGTTAATTTTAAAGCATTTTATCTCACATTAATACTCATATCCGTGATAGGTATTTAAAGAAACATAATTTGAAAAGGTTGCAATAATTTTTTAACATTGTTTCACTTGCATCTTGGACTTTTTAAAGTTTTGAAACATTTTTTGTCCTTTTTACCTTATTCTCATTTTAATTAGTTTTGTCCTCATGTCATTCATGATTAATATCTCTTTATATAGATTTTAAAATACATTCCGGTTATACCATTTGATTGGCGCAGTATAGCCAAGTCTGGCTCTTGCGCCACTAAACCCCAACAACCAAACCAAACCATCTTAGGCCAACAAAGAAATTTTTTATTTTAGTTACTTTTTATCAAATAATTATCAAAAAAATGACTGATTATCTCAAGGATTGAACTCGCATTCTTCACCTTCAAGTGAAAAATACTGAAATCTTTGTATTTTACCGATTGTGATATTGCCTGTCGATTTTAATTTTCATTACAAACTGCTGAAATTTTGAATAATTGAATTAATTTAAAATTAATAAATTCAATTAATGAATTAATATTTAAAAAATGTATTAGCATCAAGTGTCATTCACTATAAGTTAAAAAAATACATTATAATAAAATCTATGTGCCCAATTTTATGCACCTTTCTATTTTCGTTCAACAGTTGTTGTTTTATCTTACATTTGAAGAGCTAGACAGACAGACTTTCTCTGAAATAGATTTTCTTTTAAATTTAATGTAAAGAGCACATATTAACCAGCTGTTTTATTATTAAAGTTAACACATATTAACTGTTTTTGACGAGTGTACTCAACTTGAATCAAGTATAATAGTTTTTATTATGACAAATTTATGCATCAGTCGTAATAAGTAGTGACAATTTGCAATTTTAATTACTATTTTAGCAAAAACTCAAACATATCCGCTCATTTCAAGGTATTCAAAATGTTTTGAGGCCGAAATCAAAGGAACCAATACAAGACTGTTGTTCCTTGTACCATATTTTGCTTCACACCATTCTTTAACAGCAAATTAAAATAATTTGTGTGTGTGTGTTTTCTTTCATATGTAAACAAATGATGTTAAAGCAAATAAATAAATGCGATTATTGAAATTAAAAAAAATGAAAGTTATTTCATCACAACATAATTCCATATGACACAATCTATGTGTTTAACGAGTATACTCGTCATCACTAAATATTTGAGACACAATTTAGATACGCATTTTCAGTCAAAACAGTTCGCTAAACTAGATTTATACTTTTATTATAGCTTAATTATTTAGTTTTAAACCTTTAATAATAAATATTTATCTTCATAAATATGTTCTTAAGGATGTAAAGAATCATATGATATTTGAACCACTGAATGAATTTAAAAAATATGAAGCCTGAATTCTTATACAGTACGCATATTCTATTAACGGCATTTAGTAAAAGAGTCTTGACACAAATTTTAAATAGTTCCCAAAATATAAAACTAAACCTGAAAAATGACGTGACATATGTGTTTTCAGATATTCCTATTTTAGATGAATGTAGATCATTTCAAGGGTCACCTTGAAAAAGATCCGTCTGTTAAGGGGCTATTCTTCCTTAACATGACAGAGAGTTGCATTAAAATCATGAAATGAACAGCCTCATACTTCGTTCAGTTTTGAGAGTTACTTCGTTCAATTAAAACTGTCTTTCAAATGTTAGTGCATATCAAATTAAAATATTACTAATATTTTATACAATTTGCCTAAAACTGAGAGATTGAAAAAAAATTTACACTCTCCAAATTTTTGTTGTAATATACTTACTTATTGATGAAAATGACATAAAATATAATTCTTTGCATTATTTAGAGTAAAGTAAAAGCTCTTTATTCGCGTTTTCACTATTCGTGGATTAAAAAAATGCGACCCAATTCCTATATTCGCGGATCTAATAAGTACATACATAATAATAAAAGGATTGTAATAGGTATCCAACCCACTATCCCTTGTAAATGCCGTCAAATGGACTAATGAAGGAAGTAAAATACATCTTATTACAGTTTTGTCTAAAGTATGTTGTTAAATGCAAACTACTAACAGAGCCGAAATTGCGAATGGAATAGGACGAGATGTGTTCGAACAGATAGAATCAAGTGACATTCAGGAATGGCTTGAATCGCAAGATGAATATTTGACTGACACCAACTTGGAGGAAATGTTCAATTCACAGCCCATTAAAGAAGAGGCTTCAACAAGCACTGGAAAAGTGACATTGAAAACTCTTAGTGAAGGTTTTAAGAATGGCAAATGAATTTTTCGATTTCTTTACGAACATTGATCCGTCTACGGAACGAAGTCTTATTTTTCAGAGACAAATTGCTACTGCGACTGCTGCGTGTCAGTCTGAATGGAAGGAGATTTTTAAAAACTGCCAAGCAAGAGAAAATGACAAAATTCTTTAAACCATTGCCTAAGCCCTAAGATAATTAATCAAAATGTTCAAACACTTAAATTAAATTGATTTTTTTTATATATTTGTTTTTTTATTTCGTCACCTAGGAACGAATCCCCTATAATCCAATATATATTACCATTTCGTATTCACGATTTCTGTATTCGCTGCATATTTATGGAACATATACCCTGCGAATAAAGAGCTTTTACTGTATTATCTCAACCATTATCTTAAAAATTTTAGAAATTAACAATTAGGCAGCTTAATATCAATGATTTACTTGTAAAGCCTCTTTATTAAACAAAACGTAAAGAGCAAAAAAGATGCTACATGTTTGATATCATGAAGAAAAATTGGGATTTTTTTTTGCTTCCCGGAGCAAATTACAAAAAAAAAAAAAAAATTTAGTAGTAACTTCCAAATCCCGGTTTTCTTTCGGCTTTGTAACTCGGATTTGACCTGCGCTGTAACGTCTATTCACATTACCATCATCTTGGAATCGCCGCCAAAGCTTAAAAATGACACTCTGAGCGATTCCAAGTTCTTCAGATACATCTAGCTAAGTACGCCCACATTCCAGACGGTCGATTATTCTACCACGTAAAATATCATCCAAATACGTCCTTTGCGTCATAACTATGCGATTATTGCACTGACAGGCTTATAAAGAGTCATTGTGACGAACTATCAGTGTCATCTGATGACTTCCTGCAGTTTGCATATGATTTTTGAAGATGCGTGTAATCTGAAATATGCGACAGGTGAAATATGTATCTTATAGTTCTACTTCCGCGTGACTTTGATTTTACTAAGCTAACCTTTAAGCTGTCAGGTTGCTTTTAGTAAGCTAACATTTAAGGCATCCCACTACATTTTTTGAAAAATTGGATTTTTAAAAAATTATTTAAAACTACAGTTTTTAGATGTATTGTAAGTTACAATACAAAATACTGTAAATGCAAAAATATTATTTGAAAATATATTTTGAGAAACAAGAAAATTTGTAGTAATTTCATTTTTATTTATACATATTGCTTATTAGTTAATTTTACCATGCCTATAACTATTCCACAACTGCAAGTAATAAGTATTCAAAATTTCATCGCCATCGGATGAGCGGCACGGCAGCGCATAAGAGACATACAAACAAACATTCATTTTATTTATATATATAGTAATGTCAGAAAGCCAGTAGGCTGCAGTAGCGAAGAGTTGACAGCAGATAAGTTCATGATGATGGTGAGCAAATCAATAAATATTGGGTGTTTGTATATTTTTTAAATCCTTTTTCCACTTTAAAAAGCCATTTACTGAGAAAAATGGTACAATATATATCAATCAAAATATTTACTACAACGTTTTACCATTTTCGTTTAATAAGTCTTGCCATTGAATGTCTTCTAATTTGCTTTGGTCCCAAAGGCGTTTCTTTGTTATGGACATCGAAATCGCCACTCTTAAATCGTCGAAACCAAAATTGGCAATTGGGATATGACGAAGCAACATTACTATAAGTTTGTAAAAGTGTCTCAAAGGTCTTTGATAGAAGATGTCTTTAAATCAAACAAAAAAAAAAAACAGCAATGAATGTGGAAAATGCAGTTTGGAGCGTTCAATAATCGAGGTCTTTATACACTGAAGAACTCAACAATACTAAACGGGAAAACTTTCAAAATGATATTAATAAAGTAATAGTTAACTGGTAAAACATGAAACCATTGTCTTTTATATAGATACTCTGCTTGTTTACCAGTAAATGCCGCTGATTAAAACGTATGCAAGCACCTACTGTATATCCTCAACTTTAATTTTATAGAAGCAAATGCAAGACACTTGCAAAAGAGGAAAATCATTTGATGCCTTAGTTATATTTTGTGAAGCAATGAATCAACTTCATTTTATAAAAAATCTTTTTTTCAATAAGAATGGATTAGATTGAGTAAATCCTTTTATCCTATAAAATTCTGTAACTATGAATCAAAGTATTAAATGCAAGAAATTGTCATTTGCATTTAGAACGTTGACTGCCTACTACGGATAACTCGTAGAATTGCGTTCTTTTCTAGGTTTGGTTTGGTTCGAAGCTTTATGGCACAAGAACCAATATGGAGGTTAAACAAGTTTATTTCCAATACAAAATTTAATAAAAACAGTTTCTAGAAAAGTATTTCCATAGCGAAAACGATGATTAATTACAAAATGTCAAAACGAAGCTGAAAAATGAGTTCAGATTAAGGAAAAAACTCCTATAGATTTTAAGTAGGTAAAAAGATTCTTATGTGGATTTTTGCCAAGCAACAAGTCACTGTTTTTGAAGTAAAATAAGCGTTGAGCATTAAAATATGGTGGGCATTCAATAAGGATATGATAAACTGTTATCCCACAATCACAATGGGGGCATATCGGCTATTGATCATTTAATAATCGATGTATGTGCGTAATTCTAGTGTAGTTCTTTTCCAGGACCAAACCATCTATGTTATTAAAAGGCACCTTCTCTACTACGGTTAGAAGGTAGCAAAGAAGGGGTCATCTCATTAGACGGATGGTCCTAATATAGAGTAGTGGCAGTGAACGTGTTAAATGACTGACTGTGAAAATAGGAAAAAGGTCGATGTCGCGCTATAACTTTGTATTAATATCATGGCAGCATGAAAGTTTAAATGGAAATTGCTTTTGTAAATAAACCCAGTCGTTCTAGGTTTGTGTTTGTGTGTGTTGTATATATTTTTCAGAGATTATTATACGTTTACAGTGGCACAAAAAATAGAGAGTACAACTTACTTTTACTTGATAAATCCGACTTCCAATATAAATAGCCCATTACCGAGAAATACAAGCATTTTTTCTTTTCTTTTTACACATGAAAAATGGTTTAAAGTAAAAATAAAGTATAATCCTGGTAAAACTTCGAAACTGAAAAATTTCAGAAGCCTTTTAAGTAAAAAGTATATATTTTCAGATTTTTGCCTAAAAAAAATTGAGAGTACACCTACGAAATTTTTGCAATATCTCGCATAAAAATAAAGTGTCACTGACAAATTGCATGTCTTTTGACTTTTATATTGACCTCTAAACTTCTTTGAACCGATTTGACCAATCTTTGGTGAAATCTGAAGATATTTTACCCCATTTTTCTTGCAACACTTTTTTTGAGTGGGTTTTGTTTCCAATTTTGTGTTTTTGAACCATTTTCTCGAGTATGGCCCACAATATATGGTAATATTCAATGGCAAAAATGTCGGAATACAAGGTGTATTCTCATTTTTTTTTGTGCCACCGTATATATATAGCAGCATGCAATATTCGGATTATCTTCAAGGAAAGATGTTCCGTAAATTTTAAAATTTGGAAAAATCAACAATAATCCTTTCAAAAACTTAAAGTGGATAGATAAACATATAAAACAAGGCGTTTCTCCTTCTTTTTACCATCATTATCACAACCGTCACAATTGCAGCTCGAAACGAAAGTTGGCCGCATTATCTGCGGTCGTTTGTTTTGCGTTCAAACCGTTTCCGAACTTATTGCGCGTCAAGTTCACTGTGGGTCTCGGTTGTTTCTATTTATTGACGTCAGGTGACGCCTTTCGGCAGGATACCGACCTCTGCCGTGGTGGGGGCCGAAGGTCGTCGTGGGCGCCCGCACACCCCACCCACGAGCGGGGCGTCGGCACCCATACCGCACGCGCGCCCTTTTTGGGCGGCGCCCCGGCCCAGCTCGAATTCTTTCCTGCACCAGTGTCATGCCCTCGCTTGGCTTAAAGCTCCTACTTGCGTCATTCGGTCGAGCCTCGATTTGGTAGAAAAATATTTATACCCATTTTTTTTAAAAAAAAGTTTGATTCTTTTCTTTGTCTGTAAAAATGAATATTTAATTAATTTTTTGTTTGTTTATTACATGATGCACAAGAGTTAAGGTATCCGCCTAAATTTGAAGAAAAAAAATGAAAAATTGGATTTTTTTTAGAAAGTATTCATGGTTTTTAGATGTGTTGTCAATAATAAGCACTATAAATACCAAAACAAATATATAAAAATTTGTTTTGAGAAATGGGAAAAATTGCAGTAAATTTTAGTGAGATTTAACCAAAACGGCTAAAACTCTACACAAAATGGTAATCAAGCAATTATATTTTTCTTTGCCCGCAAGTTACAGAATACAATAATGAATGATAGGAACCAAAATCTAAGAAAAATGTTGAGATGCAAAGAAATTATGGGTCAAAATATGCTCATATATGCATTTTTACCATAAATTTACGACATATTTTTTTAAAAACACCTATAAACGAAAAACCATTTCACCTACAATAAAACTTTTGGTTCCTTTCATTGCCCATATTATTTAAAACACACGCTGAAATTTTTACGTAAAAACCTCTATTAGTTTTGGGAATATTATGTTAACGGTAGAGAAATTTTATGAAAACTAAAAGTTTTGAGAAAATGGAAGCAAAAGACAAATTTTAGTTAAAAAATCTGTAACCCTAGATGATAGGTTAGGCCTTCCTTTTCCTAGAAAAGATAAACTGTTTTGGAATATAAAATTCTGAGCTACAAGAGATAATAAGAATTAAAAAACCCTCGCCATTGTGGTCGATAACCATGTTCGAAGCGTAGTCGGATACCTTAAGGTGTATACACCTAAAACTTCTTGGTTGTTTTATATACAGTGCACTCCCCAGTATCAGATTCGTGACTTCTGAACTTTTTTTCTTTTACCGTAATTAAATAAAGACAAAGCGTTGTAGCAAGCGTTAATTAATAAAGATAAAGCTTTGTTTTTGTAACGTGCCGGTTAAATAATTAAAATTAAATTAATAATGAACTGTTCATCTGTTATTTTCCTCTACCTCCTCATGAAGTTACAAAGAGTCTCGTCCGCTCGATATATTTTAAAAGATAGTTAAAAATAAATAAAGAAATTGTAAGGAATCAAAACCTATCGTTAAAAAATATTTTTAATTTGAAGGTGATATTAGAGTCACTTTCGTGAGATGAAAGCTTTGAAGGATACTAACAGTGATTGATATAATTAAAACTAATCCGGGTTTTGACCAGACCTTTTTCAGTCCTCTAATATAGTTAGGTTCTTTTTTCACCCTTTGAAATATTTAAGTATATTGGATATTTTTTAACTAATTTGTTATGGAAATAAATTCTCTAAGTGGTTTTAAACCAAAGGAAATATTATAAAAAATGTTGTCATCTTGAAATTTAGCGCTGCGAAAGTGGAAAAGATTCAGGCGTTACGAGAGTTTAACTTTGATGAAAATCTTGGTTTATTATCATTAACCGGATAGCAAGATTGTTTACGAAAGCAGGAGGGAAGTTTACGATCCTTACCTGCTACTAAATTTTCTCCTTTCTTAAATGCTAATTATAAATTTTGATTAACACAATAAATTTAAACAAAAATGATGTAAGAGAAGATTTAGTTCTTCACATAAACTATCGTCTTAGATCTCATAAATTCTTGGTTCATATGATTCAGATTAAAATTTATGAACTGCTGCTGTTGATTAAGGAAAACTATTTTGAATTAGTTTTTATTTATAGCTGCAATGTCTATTTATAAAATCTGCAGAAACTTCTTTATAGGGTGGATTTGTTGTGCTAAATAATATGAGAAAGTGAGTAATTCTAAATGAAGTGTAACTCTATGTTTGTGGAAATTTCAAATAATTGGACATTATATGACAATCGAACCAGTTTTCTTGTGATAAATTGCCAAAATCAGCAATTCTCAAAAGTTTCAAATGCAACCTTACAAAAAGAAAATTTGATTCCTCTAGCAGAAAAAAACTTTGACTTCTTACTGTTAATCATAACGGTGAACATTTGGTGAGTATTTCAGCGGTTGGCCCTAGTTGCGCGATTTTGGCAACGAAACCGTATTAAAAAGTCAAATATAATTGAACTGACGCTGTAAAAATATATAACTAGCTGGTACCCGGCGCGTTGCTGCCGCAGAAGAAATAATCTTGGAAATATCGTTTGGAATTTGAAACGGTTATCTTGTTTAATAAAGAATATTTTTTTCTTGTCGGCAATGAATACATTCATTGAAATGAAAGTACATATAAAGGAGAAGCATAAATAGTACTTATTCTTTTTTTATTATTATTCTATTCTACTAGCAAATGTTCATTTTTATGTATTAGATTTGAGTATTCTTTTAGAATAGTAAATTTGTTGTTCTTTCAGAATGGTAATGATAAAAACTGCATCTCGTGATTCGTTTAATTCTCTTTCGGAATGATCAAGTTTAATATTAGAAAATGTGATTAAAATATTTTCTTTGAAAAACTGATTAAACATAGAAAATATATTTATACCATAAAATAGTTAATATAGTTTTTTGAAAACTAAGATGATGCAACATTATTTGTGCTATCATATTCTCTGAAGTTACTGCAAAAAGCGCTAAAAATTTTGTTTAAATAAAATTTCCAATCTATAGGGTTGGTTCCCCTAGAACTTTCTTGCGCACTCTCTAATAAAACGATTACCTCAGAGAAACCGTCACATTGCATTTACGTACAATAGCTCCGAAATATTAACATTTAGCTTGGATTTAGCATCTTGACTGAATCTGTTGTCTCCTTGGCGAGTTATTTGGCGGTTAATAGATGAGGATGAGGTAATAGATCCACAAATAGATCCACTTAATAGATGAGGTAAATAGATCCACAAATATTTTTATATACTAGATAACTAAACAGTGCCTATAACCATCCCCGTATGTGCAAGTAATAAGAATTCAAAGTTTTATCGCAATCGGATGAGCGGCCTGGCAACGCACAAGAGACATACAGACAAACATTCATTTTCATTTATAGAGATAATTGTATCGGCCTGAATGTTTCTCTGCCACGATCCCTATTTGGGGAACCTATATCTACCCTTTTACCTATAATACTTGGAGACAAAAATATGTTTGGTATGCCTGACAGTTTCATTCTATCTTTATCAGTCAGTATTGTATTTAGTAGAATGTGTGTATTAATTTTGTACTCTATTTCTTTACTAAAAGCGAATACATTGAAATTCGTCTATAAATTTAACGGAACAGAATTGTTATATTTATATTATTGTATTTTTGGTTTGATTTTTACATTGTAATGAAATACCGTTCTTTAATTTATTTAACAACACTCAGTTACTTACTCTTTTTTTTTCTTTTGCTTTTTACTGAAATAGTTTTATAGGTTATTTTATAATGACACACGTTTCGATCTTTTTCGAAAATATCAAATATGTTTAAAGCAAAACATAATTCGAATGTAATTATACTGTTACACATCTTTTACTGCATATAAATAATTGATTCCCGTTGGTTACGGCAAAAAAAAGAAAATAATATTAGTGATGACTCAATATTACTTCAGTTCTTTTCTATATAAATAAAAATGAATGTTTTTCTGTATGTCTCTTACGTTTTTCTAAACCGTTCGTCTGATTACGATGAAACTGGGTCATCTTATTGTTTACACCTACGGGATGGTTATAGAGATAGTACAATTAAGTGAAATTAAATAAAAAATTTCGAATCTCAACCGCATCTATGGACCAAGGATCCAAATAACACGCCGAGGAGACAATAAATGCTGTAGGAATGCTAAATCCAAGTGAAGGATTTGTTGCTATAGTAAGTAAATGTCGTGCAACTCATTCTCAGAGATAAGAAATCAAAGAGGTAAGAAAGTTTTGGGGAGAGAAACCCTGGATTTTTTCAAAATTTTAGTTAAATTTTAGCGTTTTTCACAGTAACTGCCCAAAATGTTGTAGTACAAATAATTTGACTCCATCTTAATTTTCAAAAATTATCCTTTCAACTATATTAGCGATTTTATAATCTAAATATATTTTCTATGTTTCATCATTTTAAAAGAAAATATTTTAATCACATTTTCAAAAATTAAAATTGAGAAGTCTTAACGAATATGAAACGAATCAGGAGATACAATAAATAGTTTCTTTCATTACCATTTTGAACGAACACCAATTGTTACAATTCTAAAAGAATGTAAAAATGTAGTATATAACAATGAATATTTGTTTGTTCGTATTTTATATACTGCCGTACCGTTTATCTTATTTCGGTAAAGCATTGCCAAATTATAGATTGATGGCACCTAATATAATTTTTTTGGCGGCAGCAACGCCGGATGCCAGCTAGTTGCTGTATAAAATTTGCTCTCATTCATTATCTGGTTTACACGATGTAGCTCTTGAGTCATTTAAGGTATCCGACTAAGTTTGAATTAATTGTGTCGAAAAATCAAATTTTTTTATAAATTATTTGTGGTTTTCAGACGTATTAGGAATTATAAATACTATAAATACAAAAAAGTTCTTTAAAAATGTAATATATTTTGAGAAACAGGAAAATTTGTCGTAAATTTTAATGGATTTTAACGAAAATGGTTGACACTCTACACAAAATGGTAATGCAGCAATCCTATTTTTCTTTGATATGTGATATAATGACGAATGAAATGAATCAAAATCTAAGAAACAGTTTAAGATGCAAAGAAGATATGGGTAAAATTGTACGTATAGATTTCATAAATTCTCAACTTCATTTTTAAAAAAAAAAAAACACCTATAAATGAAAAAATATTTCACCAGCAATAAAACTTTTGGTTCATTTCATTGCTCATATTATTTAAAACGTGAACTGAAATTTTAATGTAAATACCTGTATTAGTTTTTGAGACATCATGGCGGAGAATTTTCATGAAAATTAAATTTTTGAGAAAACGGAAGATAAGTACAAATTTTAGCTGAAAAATATGTGACTCTGGATGATAGGTTTTCTAGAAAAGACAAACTGTTTTGGAAAGAAAAAGTCTGAACTATAAGAAATAAAAAATTTTTTAAAAAATTCGCTATTGTGGTCGTCTATAAACAGTGTTTTTCACATAGTCGGATACCTTAAATCGGAGCATAGAAAAAATCTTGTCACTTTAGTTTCTTCCATGTTCTAAAACTTAGGCCAAGTTATGTGGCCATTTTTTTGTATCTTCCCTGATCTGAACAGTGATGCTTTAACTCCAGTCATCATGAGCTGATTTCTGACAACATAAAGGAAACAATTTCATTCACGGAGGAAAACAGTTTTTTCCGCTGCTTAAGAGGTCTGCGAGAAATATGTACCGTCGTCAGGGTTTTTACGCTTTCCACCGTCGAAGGCTGTGTTTGCACAGTTGGGAGCAAACATCCGCCCTTTTGCACAATTTCCTCTTCCACAGAGGGCTGGAATCACTGTCTCGAGAACTGCCAATAGTGATGAATCGCTTGTTTGGAGACTTTCATTAACGACTTTGGGCATTTAGATACGGACTGTGAAGAGCGTGCAGAATAAGAACAAAGAACCCGTTTTCCAGTTAATGTAAGGGTTGAGAACGGTCTGGTTACACGCGTATAGTTAATACGAAGTTTTGTCACAGTGGTGTAATCTAGATAATAAAGACGAGATTCAAGCACATATTTAGTCTTAATTATTAGTAATCTTAGTATTAAATCATTGCTACACAAGAAAGCAAAGCTTAACTTTTTTTTCTTTCGCTAATGAAATGAGAAAGTGCAGGGAGGTTATGATTTATCGACCAAATGTTATGAAAGGTGGCAGTATTTTAGAGGAGGTCATGGGATTTTCTTTTCTGCTCCCCCCCCCCCCAAAAGTTCTAAAAACTCACCACCAGGAGAGGAATGGCGCTATATGCAATGTTGTGAAGCACAACAGGACTTTAAGACATTGACTTAAAATGCTTTTTATCGTTTCCGAAACGTGTTATAATGCATGTTCAATGTATGTTATCTCAATAACACTGTTTATGGTGATATATATATATATATATATATATATAATATACATTGCTATGATGATTAACATAACTTTTAAAGAGTATCTTCAGCAGTTAAATATTAAAATAATTTGATTATACTCCAAAAAAAAAGTAGAAAAGTTGCATGATTGTTTAATATTAGGTGCTGACATGCATTTTAATCATTTTTTATATTTCTAAAGCATTTATAGAGAACAATTGGCATAATATATCCACGACAGTTATAAGTAAAGTTCCCTTTGAAACGGTCATAAAAGAAAAAAGATTGGACCAAATGTTATCACGCTTGATAGTAATTTAAAGGAGATTATGGAGATTTCTTTCCCTGTGAAAAAGTTCAAAAACTCAACACTAGGGGCGAAATTGCAATATTGTTATTCAAAATATTGTAGGCAAATTGTTAAGCAAAATAGGAAAAATATACATATAATACTGTTAAGCAAAATAGGAAAAAATGTGTTTAATTGAAACGTGTTAGAAGGAATGTTCAGTGTGGCATGCACCATTTTTCTGAAAGCAAGTTAAATCATCGCATTACTGCAATCTCACCAGTAGCTCTTAGCACATCAAGATGATTATTACTCACATGTCGGTGTATCGCTTCTTTTTTCCAACCAAATTGTTTGGATTATCACCATAAACAGTACTTTTGAGATAACACACATTGAAAATGCTTTGTAAAACGTTTCGGAAACGATTAAACATATTTTAAACCGGTGTCTTCATGTTTTACTTTGCTTGACAATGTTGCAGACAGTGGCATTACTCTCCTGCTGGTGAGTTTTTTAATTTCTTTCTTTCTTTTCCTTTTTCAGAAATAAAATTTCCATGTCCAATTTTAAATTGTTACCAATTTTGATAACATTGGGTTCAGTAGTTTTTCTTTTAAGACCATTTCAAAAAGGAACTTCAATTATAACCCCACTGATTTGTAACAATAAAAAAGAATTCGAAAACTCGAAAAAGAACTCGAGATTATGACAAATCTCCACGTTTCAGACCTCCCTGAACACGAAAAACATGTTTTTTGGGGGAAAATTTCGCTCATTCTGTGACAAAAATGACTCAAAAACGTTTTGAGCAAACGTTTGAGTTTGATGAAATTTAATCTTTTGAGCCCCACAGGGACATATTTGTAGCACTTATATTTTTAAATTATCCCAAGGGTAAGTGGAGAATTTATTGAAGTGTTTGTTCCAACAGTTACCAGTGATTACATTCATAAGTTAGCCCAATTTTTTCCCATACACACTATATTTTATATGGCTATGTCAAGCTCTTATATGGGACACATCCGTCCCATGCAAAAAGAACACTATTGTACATTCAAAAACCCCAAAATTACGTCTAGAGTTAATTTTTGCTTAGCAGAATATAGCTATTTATACTTTATACAATGCAGCCCTATTACTTCTTACTTTAAGAAGTCAGAAAAAACTGGTATCGAAAAAGTTAACTGATCTCTTCGGAAAATGCTATCTACATCGTGTAGCAAAAATTTAGCGATGACCTGTATGATCGCCAGACCTAGAGTATGCGTAATATGGAATTAGGTTGTAATGAAATAACTGTTATTATTTTTTTGTTTCAATAATTGCATTTATTTATTTATTTAAAACTAGCGAGTACCCGGCACTTTGCTGCAATAGAAGAAACAATCTTGGAAATATCGTTTAGAATTTGAAATACTTATCTTGTTTCATTAAGAATGATGTTTATTTTCCTGTCGGCAATGAATACATCTATTGAAATGGAAGGATATATAAAGAAGGAGCATAAATAGTATATATTATATTTTTATTATTCTATTTTTATTCAATTTACAAACAAGTATACATTTTTATGTATTAGATTAGTGTATTCTTTTAGAATTGTAATGAAAGAAGCTATTTATTGTATCTCTCGATTCATTTCATACTCTTTCAGTATTCTCAAGTTTAATATTAGGAAATGGGATTAAAACATCTTGTTTTAAAATTGATTAAGCATAGAAAATATACCTATACCACAAAATCTTTAATATAATTGAAAAGATAATTTTTTTGAAAACTAAGATGGAACAAAATTATTTGTTCTATGATATTTACGGAAGTTACTGAAAAAAATGCTAAAATTTTATTAAGTATTTAGTTCAAATTTCAAACCTATAGGATTGGTTTCCCTAAAAGTTACTCGCACACTCTCTTCTAAAATTACCTCAGAGAAAGACTTACATAGCAATTACGTACAATAACTACGGAATATTAACGTCTGGCTTTACTGAATCTGTTGTGTCTCCTTGGAGAGTTATTTGGCAGTTAATCCAAGGTGAATAGATGCGGTAAATAGATCCGAAAATATTTTTTATACTTTAGATGAGTATTTTGTGCCTGTAACCATCCCGTAAGTGCAAGGAATAAGGAGTCGAAGTTTTTTCGGATTCTAATGAGCGGTGTGGAAGCGCGTAAAAGACATACAAACATTCATTTTTATTTATGTGGAAAACAACATATTCATTTTTGCATATGAAAAAGAAAAGAAGCCTAAAAAATTAATTTATTATTTTAAATTGTTGTTACAGAATGGTTATTGAGCAATGTATGGCACAAACGCTTAATGTAATTTTGCAATTTGAATTTGTGATTGCCTAATTGCTTCAGGGCTGAGTAATACAACACAACGATGCACTTCAGAAAAATTCGCATTACGCGAAATTTTTTATAATTATTATTAATATTCTTTTATTTGTTCCTTTGATTTCGACCGGACTTAAAAATATTTTAAACACCTTGAAATTTACGAGTATGTTTATTTTTTTACAAAAATTGTAATTCCAACTGCAAATTGTCACTATTTATTACTCCTGTCAAATAAAACACTTAACATTTTAAACATTTTTTCTACACCAGTAATCTCATTCCATCAATGAGATTCAACTATATTCCTGATCAGCAGCCGTACGATAATCCCTTAGATAATTTTAGAAAGGAAGCTTGTTAACTGCACATGCGCAAAGCTAGCTCCGTTCTAGAGGAAGAATTATGTAGGGACCCTTTTAAGTGTTGTGTTTAGTGATCGTGTATTATCATCAATTTTAACATCAATATTAAATATATGTTAAAGTTGTGTAAATAAATTATTTTCGGCCATAATTGCCAATTTACTGGCCCAGTATATGTGAAAACTTTACGACATCTCTTCTTTTAAAAATTCATAGACAGCTGAAATGTGCATTTTTCTGTTAAAAACTATTTATATCTTCAATAAATATTTTTTGTTATTGGGAGATTTCAACCGATACTAATGTGAATGTATATGCACAATCAACTGATATTAAAAATCATTACATCAATAAGTAGCTTTCGAGAGAAAGTACATTTTTTTTTGTTTAAAATCATAAAGTAAATACCGGAAATAATTTCTTAATAGAGAATTTTTATAGAAATACAGTGTAGCCTAAAATAGAGTAAAACAGAAGTATGAAGGAGGAAATTTGCTTCTTGAGATGAATTATGTAAAATTCTTGGTGCATGGTTTGCACTGCAATGGATTCCTTGTAAAAAGGGAACAGCAACTAGCACCTGCTAGAAGTTCGTTCTTGACTGTTGATGTGTTCTGAACTGTTGCTCGTGATTAACTGATGATGTGCGTTTAGTATGTGCTTTACCTTACTTCTGTAAATTAGCACCCTTCTTCACTCCCTAAATATACCATGGATTCCTCCAGTGGATTCCTGCTCATGTAGGCATCGAGGGGAACGAATGTGCAGATGCCCTTGCAAAGGAAGTATAGCCCCTAACAGACACCTGTACAGATGCAAATGCTGTTGCCAGGCGTCGGATCTACAATCAACGTTTTGGCAAGGCAACAATCCCTGGCCTAGACTGCCCAAGAAACCTCTCCTCTGCAACAGCTCGGCTACGTCCTGGACATTTCAAGGGCATGAAGATATCACCAACTGGTATCAAATCCTATCCCAACTGCAAGCACTGTCCTCATCCCAGCTGACTCCAGAACATGTTTTGAACTGTCAAGCCGCTTCCTCTTCCTCCTTGGAGCACCACCCATTGACATGGCCATCGGGCACCAGAGCTGGCAGATCTCGTCACCAAGACTTACGGTGGAATATATACTTTATTTGCACTTTATAGACACAACAACAACAACAGTAAATTAGCACCTGCTAGAAGTTCGATCTTGGCTTTTGATGTGTTCTGAAATGTTGTTCGTGATTAACTGCTGATGTGCGTTTTAATATAGGCTCTACATTACTTCAACAGAAGTATGTCCACCTGCTAGAAGTTCGTTCTTGACTATTGATTTGATCTGAACTGTTGTTTGTGATTAACTGCTGATGTGCGTTTAATATGGGCACTACCTTACATCAGCCTGCTTTACTGACAAGACTATTCTACACTAGACAGTAAAATCCCGTGGCTCCTCTTAAGAAATCTCCATATCTTGTGTGCAGGGCTGTTATGAACATCGAAACACAGTTTACAAGAAAGTAGTAGAGAGTGTCATACACAGTGTGCAATATGCTGTACACACGGAAGTTCGGAATATTGAAAATGTTTCAAGGCATTCAGGGGACATTAATAATCGATAAACAAATTATTTTTTGAAGTTTTATAAATTCATTCATAACTGTGCTCTTACAGCGTCAGTATTTCCCCTGTTGCAAATTTCTCTACTAATTTTTTTCTGAAGAATTCATCTTCCCATACTTTCCACGGTCTTTCATACGAAATGTGGTTGTGGAGGGTTATATTGTAGAGTCGCGCCAATGTGGATATTGAATTCCGCCAAGGATCGAACTCGCAACCTTACGATTTGCAGCCGCGTAATATATCAGCTAGACAAAAGTGATCACCAATGTTTAGTGGCTGTTACTGACTTATTAAGATACCTCTACATGGTTTCTATTCTCTCATTCTTTTTAGCTGCAGATGCCTCAAAACAGAAAAATTTTATTTTATGTCCACCCTCTATTATATATTTCATTTTCAAACATGTACTGACAAGAAAAAATAATTTAAATAATTTTTAGGAAGAATGCGTTTTAAAATTTAAAGTTTGGGGTAAAATAAGTTAATTCTTTAAATCAAGATCTTCCGGATCAATAAATCATATTTCTTCAAATTCATTTTTTTAAACACATACCTCTGCATCATAAATAATTTTTAAGTGATATTATAAATAGATCCTTGTGTAAGTCAGTGATGAGATGTGTGTGTCTCAACTACAAATTTTATTTGAACTGTAATTTTTTTTAAATAAAGACATTTTAATTTAAAATAATTTAATCAATAATTGTTGAAGTTGGGATCATATTATAGAGAACTTTTATAAACCCAGTCATATTTACATTCATTGTTTAAAAAAATCATAGCATTAAAGAATTTTTATGGTATTTTCTGAGTTTCTTTTCAGATTTCTAATAAGTTACATTGATTTTGTCAAAACAAGTTTCCGAGTCTTCCCCTAAAGTAGTAAAATACCTTAAATGCTAAATCCAAATGCTAAAAAAGTTGAAAATTTTTTATAAAAATACATAGAATTTTTTTAATTTGGAATATATTTGTCAGAAAATAAGTCACAAATAATGTACATGTTTTTGCAAACTTTTATTGTATTTTTTAAAAAAAAGATAAATATAATCGCAGTAAAAAAAATTCATACATTTTTTTCACCATATGACCAGCACTGGTGAGAACTATGCTACAGGATCCTGTCCTTGGCATACTAATTTGTACTTTTGAAGTACACAGCAACATATAGTTGCGAATCAATATTCAGAAAATGTATATTTTCTTTGCCGTTATTCATCGATGAGACTTTAACAAATATCTGTTTTAATGATATTCTTCATGGAATGAGTTGCATGTTTTCTTTAACTATTATTGTTCTATTATTATTATAAATCTTTTGAAAAAGAAATTAATATTTCGATTTATTAATATTGTTTTGTTTCCTAAAACAATATTCATAAAGAATTTTAGATAAGATAAAAATAGTATTTAATGTTCCAATGTATAGATTCCTTCACTTTTGATTGTTATAAAGTTTTTTTGTTAATTAAAAAAAATGTCTATATAAAGCATAAATAAAAATTATAGAAATCATTTAAAAATCGCATCAAATAATAATATTCTTTTTATGAGATAAATAAAAAAAACCCAGAAATAATGAGAAAATGAATGGCAACAGTTTTACATAAAACATACAATGAATATCAGCCTTAAATTTTTAATATTGCAATTTCCAACAAATTAATATAAAAGTGTAGCTTTTTTCATTTCATTAATAAGTTGGTATGTTGACATTATTTGAGTAAGAATACACGACACGATTTTATTCTTGTAAGAACAAATTTTTTTTCGGTTTGTGCCGAAAGTAATTCATAAAATTTCATTATTTTGTTCATACCATTTTACACACTCATACTCATTTTACATACCATTTTTGTACATACTCATACCATTTTAGAAATCTACCGCACAACACACTCCATTTGCAAGGCTTTCTTATATATTTCTTATACTATTGTGGCTATTTTTGTTGAATTTTGTATTAAGTACCTTGTAAATGAGTCTCATGTGTCATTTCTTTTGTTTGAATATTCATTTAGAATTGCAGTTAAATATTTGCAGTAATAATCCATTTTGAAACAGTGGAACAATTTTTGGAGTTTGACCTTCAATGACATTCATAGTTAAAAAAAGTCTTCATATCATGAGAACCTTAACAGGTGCAAAGGCAGTCATTTGTGATTGGGTAAGGAACACGAATCCAGCTGCATTTGAGGTTGCCCGGTTGTTCGCCTTCGTTGATCTTGCGAGGCCATTCTTTGCTCTTCTGGTCTTTGGGGTGCTTGAAGGCCCTTCGACGACCTTTGCCTTTGGGTACCTTGCACTGCCAGCGAAGAACATGCAGTGTAGTGGTTCCAGACGGTACACAGTGCATGCCTGGAGGCCAAGAACAAGTGCCTGGTACACTGGCACATTCTCCTCTTCTAATGTACCGTGGCCAGAACAAGTTTCCAATGTCCTCCCAAACGTACCTATTGAAAAAAAGTGCAACACTTAGTTTAATTTTTACCTTAAACAATTTAGTCACATCTATATGAATTCAATAATGTAAAATGAAACGATGGTTTCTACTAGGAATTTTTTGAGAATTATTCACTTAAAATAATGAAATTATTTATGCAGATGTGTGGCAGACTGTGGAAAAAATTTTGTTCCTTCATATGTTGTTATTATTTATTATTGTAAATTTATACTTTAAAAAGTGGTGGCAACACCCACTTTTGTTTCTTTTAAAGTGTTGATTATTTCATGTATACTTAATTTGCTAAGTAGTAGTGTATTTTATGGTAAATAATTTTTCTTAAATCAGAGCTCAGAGAATTCTTTAAGAAGCAATAGGAATTATTTATTCTGAAAGAAGGAATCATTTCCTTCTATCATCACCTGGTTATTATTTTTTAAACAATTTGTGTGAAAACGAATTCTGAATTCCAAAGAATAAAAATAGGAAGAAGTTGTGTTCCGGTTAAGAAGATCTGTGTTTATTTTAATCAAACCTTTTCCATATCATGGAGTTGGCCGGTACCGATGTGAGATGGAGTCTAAATTAATTATGCTGATTAGCTCCCACTACAGATGTATTAAACTATAATATTTCAAATATCTTTATAAAAACGATTTGAAAAGAAATATTTAAAAATTGGATTACAAAGATGTATGAGAACTTTTAAAAGGTTTATATTGGCTTACAAAGAAACATCCGATCAAGACAGGCAGATTAATATTAATCCATATTAAACCAAAAAAATGTTAATTTCAGAAAATATATGCAATTCAGTAGTAACCCTTCTCATCGTCATTCCAATGCAATCAATCTGAAAGAATCATTCTGTATAAAAGAAAATAAAAACAAGTATCGGATAGTAGAAGTTATCACTAATTTTTCTCAACACCATTGTTTTTAAAATAACTTAATTTCTCATTTATTGTTTATTTATCTATTTTGGGGGAAATTTATCTGTTTTGGTGATGGGTGCTCCAAGTTCCATTCAATTCGGCACTGAAAATTATCGTCTCTTCAAGTCGGATGTAAACTTATTCATAAAAGCATTCAAATGGATACTAGAACTTCAAAAAAGTAAAATTGATGCTTTATAGCATGTCAGTCGATAGTTATTTCTTTTGTTTGGTCCTCATGGTGTTAACATTGTTGTCTACCATTGCTGTAATTGTACTCTTGATATTTGTATGGCAATAATGACAGTGACCGTGACAATAATTGAACAACAAACATTCACTGAATCTTGAATAATGAAATTATTGATTAGGTTTTACTTTTTGCCAACCTCTTTCCTTGATCTTGTTTTTGAGGTAGATTAAATTCCATTCATTTCCATAAACAAACAATGGTATTAACGTAAGAAGCATATCTGCAGTAGAAAATGGTGTCTTCAACGCAAAAGCAGATCTGAGTAAAAAGTTTTTAGAAGGATATGATTTTTTAAATTTATCACAAGTTTAATGAAATGGGATTTTAGAGCAGTAATTGCATGAATAATAAAAATAAATATGATGCATAAATACAATATTAAGCGAGATATTTTATAGATAAAATGGTAATCTGGAATAGATGCAATAGTCGCAGTCTCTTGCGCCAAAAATCACAAAATACGAAAAGCAATGGTCACAGTGGTAAGCTGAGATATGTGCAATTGTAAGCTAACTTAATGTATTACAAAAGCCATTCGATACGATTCATGCGATACATAAGGATATTTCGCTCACAATTCGCGTGTTTGTAGAGCTGTACTATTGTAAACCCTGAGTTGCATACTATATTTGATATCTTTCTTTCCGCTCAAAGTTCAATTCCAAAGATGGTGGTGGTAGTAGGTCAAATGCCCCTTGGTCATACCAAGCCCGAATGAGCGGAGCTCTTTCGAATGAAGGCAGAGGTGTGCGCCTTTCATTGTTGACGAGCACCGCTCAGGTGAAAGTACGACTTTGCGACACGACACAACCCTTTGGGGGGGGGGTCGAGCACATTCATCCATCCTTAAGTCAGAATTTAGATCCAACTCATCCCTGATTCCGTACCCCCAGAGGTTATGGAAACTTGGAGAACTTTACAGTTACGACCTGTTGAACGTGCCCCAACTACCTCTGCCAATACGGTGCCGAGACAAAGACAGAACTCGCTACCTTCAGGTTACGAGAATGACACTCTACCAAAAAGACTACCGAGACCCCAGTTCCAAAAATATTTTCTTAACGGCCACTTTCCGTGCCTTCATTCTATTTCAAAATTTGTTTGTTAACGTGTATAATTCCCCTACAAGTTAATCCATAAAATTTCTGACTATTTGGGGTGTTTTTTATGTGTAGTGAAATGAGAAATCTTTCCACAAGAGGACATAATTGATACACTGGAAATAGTGGTGGAACACGTCTGTTTGTTCCAAGACACAAGAGGGAAGTAGTGTTAGCCCTTAGCGTTTTTATTGAGAGATTTTTATAAGAATTTCTCTGACTGACATGTATCGATTTAGGAAAGCAAATTTTGGATATCTTTGGAAACTATGCTGTGGATCTTAAAAATTTTCGTCCCTTTGCTTACAGTGAGAGAAGAATTTTAGACAGTCATCAATTTTTAAAGCATGTGTTAAGAATGATTTTAAAAAATGAGACTTGATCAGGAAAAAGGAGAAAATTTCAGAATAAAATAATATGGGATTATTTAATATAAAAATTACAATTTAATCCAATTTAAATCCTGTGTGTGTGTGTGTGTGTGTGTGTGTGTGTGTGTGTGTGT
>JAPMOQ010010648.1:1329254-1362280 GCA_026543055.1 Argiope trifasciata | reverse complement strand
TGTGTGTGTGTGTGTGTGTGTGTGTGTGTGTGTGTGTGTGTGAATATTCGTGAGTAAAAGTTATATTTCAGATTCTGTGCTCATTTATATTTTTTATATATAAACATTTCCAAGATAAATGTTCTTGCAACTACATTCAATTTTAGTTCGTGTTACCAAAGAATCGCATTTTTTCTCATATTTTTGATATTTCATTTATTTGGATTTTTCTGACGCAAGAGTCATGGTTTTGACTATGCTGAGCCAAACCAGGGTTAAAATCATATCAATGTACGATAATCAAAAACATATACTGTACTAAAGCATCTGAAAACACCGAAGTCTATAGGAGCGGATAAAACATGATAGATTTTCAAAAAAAAAAATTCAGCTTGTTTTACCAAATAAGAAAGGTAATGAAGTGTTCACATTGAAAGAAAAAGGCAGAGCATTGAAATATGGGTATTCTGATATTATATGTTGCACAAACCCATTGATATACACATTGACAAACACATTTGACATACACATTGTAAAAATAGAGATAGCTGTCATACAAGAAGTATAAAATGTGAAGTACCACACATTAAAACATTTATAATCTCTTCTAGTTAAAGTATTTTTGGAATGGCATTTCAATACCTGACAGGGCACGAAGCTCTCTTCAACAGCCACGCCTCGACAGTCTTCACGAACAGTGGTTCCTCTAAGATTTTCGATCCTCCCATTTGGGCCAACTCTACGCTCAGATTGGAGGCCTGGAGTTGCTTGATGAGGTCCGCGTGTTGCCAGTTGTCGTGCCGGACCACGTAGGTGGCCCCGCGGTCCGGATCTTTGTTGGCCAGTGCCGGAGGTTCGTCAATGGACATCCACTCTGGACTGTAGTAGTTGCCCAAGATCTCCAGCAGCTGGTGAGGGTCCAGGTTCTTCTTCTTGGGTCGTCGGTTGAAGCGGCTGTTGATGAGGGAGTAACGCCCTCCGCCCCCCATCGAAGCCCCGGGGGAGATTCTCCGGTGGACGAAGACGGTGCCACTTGTGGTGGTTTCGACGCTGTCTTCGTAGCTTTCGGTCGTCGTGCATCGCACGGACAGGAGATTCGACGAAAAGAGGAAGATGGTGATGAGTGCTGGGACTTGGATCATGATGCCGGATGGTAGATGAATCTAAGAAGGAGAAATAAAAATGTGTTCAGTTCTCAAAAAAGCACAAAAAATTGATTAGAAAGCAATAAACCCTTTAAATAATACTACTTTAAATATCCACCTTTGTTGGTCATCTTATTCGCCTAGAGTGTCGACTTTTCAGGCTGTTATATATATATATATAATGTTATGAATATTTATTGAATATATTGACAGAATATTTATTTTCGCATCCGAAATGAATATATTCATTGAAATGGAATGATATATAAAGGAGAAGAGTAAATAATATTCTTTTTTTTATGATTCAGCAGAAACAAATTTCTTGACTGTCCGACTCGTAAGCATTCAACATAGAATTGGATAGAGACGGATGAGCGGTACAGTAGCGTAAAAGTCACATTCAGACAAACATTCATTTTTATTTATACAGATTGCATAATTTTACTATGCCTATAACCATCCCGTAAATGCAAGTAAGAATTATTCAATTTTTTATCGCCGTCGGATGAGCGGTAAGGCCACCACTGAAAATTGCAGTTTCAACAGGATTTGTTGCAGGAACGACTGTTGTCTTTGGCTTATTCCATCCATAACACTGACTGATTCACAAGACTGACACCGAAGCAACTAGCCCCCAGACACAAAATGGTCAAGCACTGGCCTTTCACCTTCTTTTCCTATTCACCTCTCTTCTTATTAAACAAGGAAAAGGCCATTACTTTAAGAAAATAATCTTGAAATTCTAATATACCTACAAACTCTCGTTTCACAACAACATAAGTCCAAACGTTTGGTTAAAAAAAACTGCCAATTTTTAATATCGTGACGTTCGTTGTACTAAGCGAATTCGCATATTTCTTGAGTTCACTCGAATTCGTGGAAATCAATCAAAATTCGCAAGGTTTTTAGTAGTGATTTAAGAGATTTTTTTAATTATTTGGAAGTTAATTAGTATTTTTATTAAGCATAATATCATTCTATATATTTATATTGTAATTGCCTACGAAGGAGTTAGGATATGTGTAGATTTCGTTTGTACGATCACTTTTATGTGTACGACCACAACTTTTATGTGAAAGGATGTGTGTACCACCACTTTTAGACGATTCTGTCTCATTAAGGGGGGAGGGGGAGATACTGAAATATTAGCGTACTTCTGTAATTAATTTTTAACATTAAATTCTTCCCATTAGATACTTTTTGTGCATTTTTTCATTAGGGTGCCGTTTCACTAGTGCTGTGCTATTTCTGGCCGTATTTTATTTAAAATGAAATTACTTATTGATATGGTGAGTTCATTTGGAAAAGATTTTAGGAATGATAAGAAAATTTTGCTAATTGCTTCATGTAATTTATTTTAAAATATTATTGAGAAGAAAAATCATTAATAATAATAGTTGTTTTAAATATAAAACTATGTAAAATAACATGCGTGTTAAAAATGATAGTTATAATATTTTTAAAACGCATTATATTTACAACAATTCTTTACATGGAAATAAAAAGATTTATGAAGAATGAACTTTCGATTATCCAATGATAATCTAAAAATATAATCAAAAAATTCAATACTGTGTAAAAAAAAACTTTTTAATATTAAAAAAATTATTGCTATTTTGTAAAAAAGTAATGGTTTAAGAATATACTTTTTCATTTATTCTTAATTTAATGTTTATATCCCTTTTATTAAATAAAAATTGCTCTAAAATATTTTACTGTGCATTAGTACCCTTCTTGTTTATTACTAATTATCTGTAATGTTTACTTCTCATAAAACCGCGAGTCTCCAATGTTAGATGTAAATATTTCTTCATTTCGTTCTTGTTTTGTCGAATTAAACTCATCCCAACGCATGCGCAAAAGCTCAAAATCTTTAAGAATACGTTCTCAATCGTTATATATATGAAATAATGAATCAATTGCAAACGGTTTATGTTTCTATTTGTTTGTGATTTAATTATTTTTAATTTTTTGTTTTTAGTTGATTATTTTATTTGTATGTTGTTTATTCTTTGCATATATGTATAAATGAATACTGAACATAGGTGGCGCAGTAGGCTCCAACCCATAAGTACGTTTGGAATATGGGAGGGATATATTTTTGAGATATTTTTTGTAACAACTACATCCGGTGAAACTGGGGCAGGTAGGCACCTCGCTCGCTCTCCATTAGCGGCAAAAAGTATTATCTCGTGCGCTCGTTGTTAGCGGCACTTTCTATATTTCAAATATATTATGTTTTCTCTTGTTCGTTCATGTTAGCGGCATTTTAAAATATATTGTTGTTTTTTTCCTTGTTCGTTCTTGTTAGAGGCATTTTTCCATATTATATTATGCGTTTCCTTGTTCGCTCTTGTTAGCGGCATTTTTCAATATTATGTATTTTCAATATAATATTGTTTTTTTCCTATGTATGTATGTGATCATCGTCCATGCTTTATATATGTATGTGTGTAAAAATAAACAAGAAAAAGTAAAGAAGAATTTGTCCTTGGATTAAATGCACACACTTATCGATTATCCTTAGAAAATGAATAGTGTATGTAGATACACTATTCATTTTTTAAGGATAATCGATATCAGTATAAGGAACTAGATTATTATTCTGTGATTATTATTGATCATTTTGTATGATTTCGTATTCGAATAAATTTCGGGAAAATAAAGACAATTAAGAATAAGAAATATATATACTCTTAATGTAGCGTTCATCTCCAATGGCATATCACGAAATAGAGCTAACAAATGAATTCCTTGGATCGTTTACTTTTCTGATGACGTTTATCAATGATCTTTTCAGAGATGAGGAATTATCATAATTTTTCATACCGTTAAAAGAGCAATTAATAACGACTTTCCCAAGCAGCGAGTGACAGGCGAATACAAGGCCCTTCAAACATGATAAGTTGACGCCTTTTAACGCCGGCATCTATCAACCGACTTTGTTTATGAGTGTGAATACAAAAATGAGGGATAAAGCCTCAAGAACCTCTTAAAAGCTTTTGAAGGATTATATATCTGAGTCAAACTTCCGATTTTTACATTCAAAGATTGAAGAAAATTTATAGATTAAGTAAATTATGAAAAAAATATATATGTTTGTGTTTCCTGAACTTCAGTCAGAAATTCTAAAAGTTATACTTGAGGGTAAAAGGACGGGAAGCTTTAGAAATGGATAAAATCGGACAAAAAAAGTTTCTAAAACATTGAAAATGTACACTGTTGGGTAACAAAACAGGAAGTGATGCAGAAGCATGAACTATTACTCATTCTTCATTCTCATAAACAGCACTGCTCAGAAAGAGCTTTCTCATCATGAGCAGTGTTGTTTAGGAGAGTATTCAAAAAGATGAGTAAATAAAGATTAAAAAATAAAGATATGAAGATTAATAAGATTAAAGACTGCTCTTGAAGATTAAAAAAATAATATTAATGGATATGGTTATAACTAGGGTTTGAAAGATTTTTAAAGATTTTTTTTTGTTGTTTTTTAAACCAAATTTATCACATTTGAAAAAAGATTTTCTTCATTTGTAAATCTGTCTTGTGACAGATTTTTCTTTAGCTTCAGAAACAGAAATTATTAAGTTATCTGGAATGATATTACCTATAACAGGGATAGCGAACCAGTGGCGCAATATTTTTGGCACACCCCCGATTAAGTGATTTGGATTTTATGGGTTACAAAGCGACTTGCATGTGACTTCATTTGATAAACTGAATTTGTCCCAATTCGATTCATTAAAAATCGATGAATTTGAAATGCAACTGATTGATTTCCAGTCTAGTTCAATGTGAATTCAAAAATTGATTGAAACAGGGCAAAAAATTGGAATGGATTGAAACAGAAAGATTTGCAAGCAATATGAGTAGAAACGCCAGGGTGAAATTTTGGAAATATGGAATTAGATTCAAACATTTAACTATTTAAAGAAGCTGGCTCCTATTATTTTAAGCATAATTTCATTTGCAAATCACTATTTACAGTGACGAATAGCATTACAGACTCTCTGAGAAACCGTTTGGCAGATGACACCAATTGAACGCGCATTCTGCTAAAAGTAACATCTTACAAACAAAAAAAGTAACACCCTAATATTTGTCTTCTAATTTGCAACAACAGAAGCCACATTAATGTTTCTTTAATTTGCACGCATAACTAAAACAATTACAGCCATACAGGGCAAAGTTTATTGAAACATAGAATAAGTTAACAAGCCACGTAAGTAAAAATGCCAGTAACGAAAGTTTGGAAACATGAATGATTCAAACAGTTAAACGTTTGAAGAAGCTGACTCTTGCTGTTTGAACCATATTTTCATCTATGAATGCTAGTCATTTTCATAGATGAATAACATTAAAGCCGGCAGATTGCTGGAAACGTTTAGGTGGGAAATCTGGAGGCATCTCCCATACAGTTCCGATTTGTCTCCCTTTGATTATTTCCTTTTACCATCATTGAAAAACAGTTTTACGAAAACAACATATCAGACGGTGGTGTTCAAAAAGATGCTGAGAACTAGCTCAATAACCCAGGACCTGATTATTATCGAGATGGTTTAAACAAATAGGCTCAGGGACGTGATAAATAAATGCGTCAACAGGTTTGGTGATTAGATAGAGAAGGGATCATCATATATCTCTCTTAATTTCATTTATATTCTGTTTCTGTTGTTAAAACATTAAAGGCAGGGGATCTTGACGAAAATAGGTAACGCGGATCAAATCGTAGTACTACGACTCCCGCCTTTAATGTGTTAATATAACATTTTTCCTTTCATAATATAATTAATTTGCTTAAAAATAAATTATAATTATAATTAAAAAAAATTTGTGATATTAGTTCTATCATAACACAATTTTTCTCTGATTTTAATAAATTTTTGTAGCTATTTTTAAATAATTTTACAATAGTATTTTTCGCTTCTGTGCTTGTACAATCTATCAGAGCAAAGGTTTTGTAAATACATCTTTGTATATTTTATGTAATAATTTAGGCATTGTATGCTTTAAGTTGAATTAACACACATTAAGTATTATGTTTGATATTAAATGGTATTCCTGATACAGCTGAGAAATTTTGTGAAAGAAATTTTTCAGTCGTAAAAAGGTAAGCGAATGAAATCTAAAAAATTAAACACAGATTATAGTCGAATCAGGTTATCGCGGTTACCGGGTTAACTTTTTGAGAAACCTGTTTCCGAATTCGGAATTTCCAAAAAACAGGTTTAGACCAGAAATTTCGAATTTTTATTAACTTTTCAAACAACGAAAAAATTTCCGTTTTTGAATTTCTGTTAAAAAATAGAATAGGGAAAAATATGTCATGTATTTTTTATAAAATAACAAAAAAATATCATCAATATCAAAATAATAGTCAATATATATTCATTTAAACGAAGGATTGCATATACGTATTATTTACATAAAATAATGAAAACTCAAACATTTCAAATACCATTTATATTATTTTCACTAAATTTGATTTCTCCCCTAGAAAAAAGGGTTTAAAAAATCATAAAATATCCACTGAATGGTGACTAAGTCTTGTTCCTATTTTGTACGTAATATTGGCTGAAATTGAAAATGTTCGCTAGCTACTGAGCTTGATTTTATTGTTTTCATGGCATCAAATAACAAATTGTTCTTTTATTCGTTTAATAATGAAAATTCAGCTTTCAGTGTTTTTGGATTTGTAAGAATTTCTTCAAGAAACTTGTGAAAAGAATTCTTGATGAAGAGTTTCTTCGATTTGCTCTTCATCAAAATCAGGTTTCACATAAGAATTCAGAAATATTCTAGACACTGTCTTTCCAGGTAACTTGATAATTTCGGTTTTCGAAGCCAGAGGAAATTCCCTAGATTACTTCGCGGAACTAGAAATGTTTTGTGGATTTTGCAACTCCAGTAAAACAGTTGCTAATTCTACTTGTCCTCTTGAATTCATTCTTTTAAAGCTTATAATCATAATTTCAAACTTATTTCAGTGCTTAAATTTTTTAGTTCATTTAATAGAAATTTAAATATGCCTTCAATTGTTAATAAATTAGTATCTTGTCGCCCTAAGTCTTCAGCTGCTAGACAGATCGGTCACAACCGATAAAATTCATTTTTAAAAATAAAAAGAATATCCGAGAACTACGGAAAACCAGTTTTCCTAATTTAAAAACCGGTTTTCGAAAGTTTCAAATGTACTTTAAAAAACCGTTTTCTTTTTAAAAAACCTGGTTTGAAAAACTGTCAAACCTTATCTATGACTAATCGACGTTACATTTTCTATAAAGACTGCGACATCGTCGATGACTGAAAGTATAAAAACAATATAAAACAAAAAAAATGTTATTTGAATAAATTATTAAATGGGCTAAACCCTTTGCGATCGGCCAATTTCTCTGATGGGAGTACCCGTTAGTCGGAGTTATTTCTCCCTTAGGGATTGAAAGCAAATAGATGGAGATTAGAAAACACTGAATGCGTTGAAACGGATTTATTATTTTTAATAGTGCTTATAATATATAAAAACATAAATTTTTAATTTCTGTCGTTTTCCAATTTTAAATAACATCTTGCTGCCATAATGGCTGCACCGACTTTTACGACGACTTGCACATGCCACCACTGTGACAGCATCGACCGCAAAGGGTTAAATTTTCTTATCAAAATAGTTGAATATATTTCATCAAAACGCGGTAAATATTTGTCTTTAAGAATATAGGTTAGATATTCTCAAAGCAGGTTAAACGAATGCAATATCAATTTAGCGTGTTACCTGTTAGCTTAGTGAAATCAGCTTAACATGTAAAGATATCCGACTGCATTAAAGGCACAAGTTTTCGACCACGCTGGTGAATTTATTTAGTAACTACTTGTAGTTCAGACTTTAATCTTTCAAATATATATAATATTTCTGCAGCTAAAATTTGTCTTTAACTTCAATGTTCTCAAAATTTTAATTTTCATAAAAATTCACCGTTAACATGATATCTCAAAAACTAGTAAATGTATTTATATAAATATTTCAGCCAGTGTTTTAAATAATATGGACAATGAAAAGTTTATGCTTGATTATATCCTTTTTCGTTTATAGATGTTTTTTAAAAAATTGAATCATAAAATTATGTAAAAAAATGCATATATACGTATATTTTTACCCATAAAGTCTTTGCATCTCAAATGTTTTCTTAGATTTTGGTTCATTTCATTCTTCATTACATTCTATAACTTATATACAAAGAAAAATAGGATTACTTCATTGCAATTTTGAGTAGAGTGCTAACCGTTTTGGTTAAATTTCATTAAAAATTACTACAAAAAAAGACGAACTTAGATGTAACTGCGCTAAAATATTTCAAATTATTGAGGTAATTTTGTAAATCTGCATGAAATAGTTTACCCGATATTTGTCATTTACTGTCACTTTGATTTTATTGCATCATCTATCTTAGAAGCAAATTATTATCACCCGGTGCAGTTATGATATCTCATGAAGTAATCACTTTAACCCTTTAAGTGCCAATTGAAAGTATCTTATTTATGTAAAGATTACAAGGACAATGTAAAGAATTTAATAAGGCGAGAGAAATAGTAAAAAAAAAAAAAAAAAATGGAAATAACGTTTACAATATTTAAAACCCAGCAAATTAAAAATGAAAGGAAAAGTGGCGTGTGTATTTTAATAACAAAAATGATGCTGCTCCTTCCTATCCCAATAGTCGGTTTTGATCTCAACGATTTAAGAGTGGTGATTTCGATGGCAATGAAAAGAACTGCATGGAAAAAAATCGAAGACAATTGTACAAGACGTATTGGAAAAAAGTGGGGCAAGAGTAGAAAATAATGGGACATATACCAAATTTACTCAATAATTTTTTATGGCAAAAATGCCATTTTTGTCAAAGCTGTGCCACATTCATGGAATTAAAATATTTGCATCAATATATAATAATTTCAAAACATGAAATCTCTACAAAATCTAAATGTTTAAAAGCGTAAAAATGCGCCTCTTGAAAAAGCGTAACAACGATGTAAGAAATGGTACTGTGCTAAAAATGCAGCAACGGTATAGTTCTTAACCCATTGTGTGCGTGTACATTTCGCAGCGGAATGGTACCGGGAGCGGGCGTTTTGCGCGTATATTTAGTGATTCAGTCAAATCTCAATAGATCGAAAATGATTTCATTTTTTAACCCACTTTTTGTATTTTATATTGAAATATATAAATAACAACTATAAGATTTTTGTACACAAAAAAAAATTTTTTTTTGTGAATAAATTTATAATAGTATCGTAAATATGAAAAATCAAATAGAAAAAGTAGTATATAGTTTTAATGTTTTCGACTGATGTTATCTCTAAACATTTTTACATTATAAAAAAAATGAAAAGAGCAATCATAAAATTGTTTTACAGTGTGATCACGTTCAAAGCATTTTCCACTATGAAGAGACCCAATTCACTCATTTTCGCAAGGATGAATAAAAATTTAATTTTAAATCTAAATTGAATTTTTTAATCCACCTTTCCGTTCTGATGTAAAAACTAGTTTTTATTTATCTCAACGTTTCCAAAATCTATGCAGTAGACGAGAACATTCGGCTCCGTGTCTATACCGTTATTTTTGCACTCACCAACAAACCCTGTTGTGACACTCACCCGTGCTAGTACTTGACCCGCGCTCAAGTATCCATCGTCAGAAAACGTACTAGTACGTGTCCGTATACAGTGTGTTAATGTGAGAAAATGATCAAAATGCATGATATATACCTGATATATACAATTTCACCTAAGGAATCAGTCTTCTCTTTCAGTCTTACTAAACTGCGTTGTTTTTTTCCGTTTTCTGATAAAATTATTCATTAAAAGCTTTTTCATTTCAATATTTCGTAACATTTTAATCGCTTTGCATATTCAAAACTTTTATACCACACTTTTATCATAAATTTGCTTATTGCTTCAACGATGTAACAGGGGTGAAACAATTATAATTCTTAAATAACAGTCAGTTGCTTTTAACTCTTTTTCAATTCCTACTATTAGTTCACACTCTCAGTATATATATTATATATATATATATATATATCTTGATTAAATTTTCAATTGTTAATAAAAATGTTCAAATACATTTTTTAACTCGATGTTAAAAGTGTTTTTAAATATTAATTCAATCATTAAATTAATTAATTCTTAATACTATAAATATAGTTTTATCAGTTTGTAATGAAAATTGAATTTGACAGGCAGTAGCTTCATCGGTGAAATGCAGGGATGTTATTCGTTTTCACTAGAAGGTGAGGAATATGAGTTTTTTTTAAGTAAAAAGTAACTAAAATAAAAATTTTCTGCGCTGACCCAAGTAGGAATCGACTTTAAACATTTTTTGCTCATACTACTTGTTTTTAAATTAAATTAGATATTCGTCTTAATGTTGGAAAACGTAGTCAGAAAAATTGTAATTATTTTCGTCTTTTAATAAATTTAACAGTTTAGAATACAATTAGGTTTAAATTGCGTTTTGTTAAAACGTTAAACTTATGTAATCATATTTTTTAGAGAAGAGACGTTTTGCAAATTTTTCTTACGAATGGAATTTAAATTCTTTTAGGGATGTTTCATAGAAACTGATATAATAGATTTTAGCTCAACATTAATTGAAAAAACAAGGGAGATTGGGTAGAATGAGGGAAAAACCTCAAATTAATTTTAAACGCTAGTTTATATATATTACTAGCTGGTACCCGGCGCGTTGCTGCCACTGAAAAAAATAGTATTAAGTACAATCAATCAATAATTCGGCAATGTTTTATCGATATATGATGAACGGTACGACAGTATAAAAAATACGAGCAAACGAATATTCATTTTTATGTATTAGATTTGTGTATTCTTTTAGAATTGTAAAGCTCGGTGTTCTTTCAGAAGGGTAATGAAAGACACTATTGATTGTATCGCACGATTCATTTAACATTCGTTCAGAATTCTCAAATTTAATGTTAGAAAATGTGATAAAAATAGTTTCTAGTAAAATTTATTCAATATAGAAAATATATTTATACCATAAAATCGTTAACATAGTTGAAAGGATAATTTTTGAAAATTCAGATGGTGCAAAGTTACTTGTACTACAATATTTTTGGTGGTTACTGAGAAAAACACTAAAATTTAATTAAAATATAAAACTTCCAGGGTTGATCTCCCCAAAACCTTCTTACATAATTTGACATAAAGTTTCTACCTCTAAGAATGACTTGCATTTTATTTGCGTATTATAGGTACTAAAGATTAACTTTTAACTTGGATTCAGCCTTTCTACAGAACCTGTTGTCTCCTGGTTGGGTTATTTAGAGACGAATCCTAGGTAAACAGATGAGGTTGATATTCGAATTTTTCATTTTTATTTCAGATAATTGTGCTATCCGTATAACCATACCCGTAGGTGTAAGCAATAAGCAGACCCAGTTTCATCGCCATCGGATGAACGGTTTAGGAAGGCATAAGAGGCATACAGACAGACATTCATTTTTATTTATATAGATTCAACAACAAAAATTTTAAAACTTACCTGAATGGATGTGATGGTTTTACAGGTATTCTAAAATATCCAATAACAGTGTGCTCTGTTGATGTATGCAATCTGGATCCTGCACTATCCAATTAGCAGAATCGATGGTATAAAAAGAAGAGTGTTTTTAAGGTCTCCTTCTTAATGGTTGGATGGGCAAATGAAAAAGTGGCACCTTGCTCGGGCCTTTATATGTGAGTGTTCTCACAAAAGCATTTCGAGGGTATGTTTATCAAAACGGGAGTCGGCATGAAGTGTTTCGAAAACACTTATGCTTTTGAAATTTTGGTGGCAAATATGAAAAAGAACTGCTCTTTTTTATCATTTTTCTTAATATAATTTTCTCCTTTTTTGTATTGTTTGTTTTATTGTTAAGTGGTCTGTCGCCCTTTGGATATCTTTTAACCTACCCTTTTGTGCTATTCTGACGGCGCGCTTTTCTTCGAGACCAGGGTTACCGAGTGAAAATATTCATCGCCTTTTTTGGCGAGATTTAGGGATTTTCAAGTGTGGTTGGTGTTGCGGATCTTGTTTCATTTGTCCATTGAATGACAATCAGAAGTATGTTAATTGAATGTCGTAAAGGCGAATAGTTTCTTTTTATATATACAAATGTGGTGGAGGATTGGATGAATTGCCATTTCAAGATTTCGTCGTGATAAAATTCTTTACGTTCTTTGACAAGAGTACTTTCAAAAAGTGTCTCTTAAGTTTGAATGAATTATCTTTTATTGTCATTTAAAGGCTTTATGGAGAAAAAGTATTGCATTTTTATGCGTAATGAAATTCAGGCTAAGTGAATTTTCATTTGATCGACAAGAATTTTTCTATTCTAACTAAAGAAACGGGATTTTAACTTTTCATATTTAGTTAACACGTTCACTGCCACTACCCTTGCCTGATATCAGGACCATCTATCTGATAAGAGGACCCCTTCTTTGCTATCTCTCAACTGTAGTAGAGATGATATCTATTACAATTAAACGATTGCAAAGAAGGGACCATTTAATAAATTAGATGGTTTGGTACAATTACATATTATTTGTAACACACACACAGGCGCCGCTAATGTGTTAATAACAAAAAAAAATTTTCCCTTTTAAAAACAAAACGTCTCTATTAAACTGTTGATTTTTTTTAAACCTATTTTTGCCCGAAAAGTTAAAAATATTATCTAAAGATTTGGTTTCAGGAGAAAACTAGTCTTCTCGAATTTATTATCGGCTTTCGCAGAATACAATCATGATTGTTTTGCATTACAAATTAAAAATACTAACTCCATGTAATTTATTTCTGAAGAAATAGTTTCTCCTTTGCTACTACAAAGTGAATCTGTATAGTCCATTTTATTACCGTAGTGAGCAGTAGAAGTTCAAATGTTAAATATTATCGCTTAGAGGAAGCTAGCGTAGATAAACCGTGTGTTAACTAAAGTCAAAAATAAAACTCACTAATATAAACTTGAGCTATTATTTAAGGAACTAAGCCTTACATTTTTTGTTATCCACAAGAAAAAATGACCCGAATCGTCCACATTTAGGTAGATACAGAAATTTTAAGAACATTCAAGAACAAACGAGAAATAACGAAACAATTCTTAGGCAACTTGCCTGCATTCAGATATGAAGTTGCGAACTGTCGCTTTCAGTTCGCAGTTCGCAACTTCATATCGGAATGCAGGCAAGTTGCCTAAGAATTGTTTCGTTATTATCCATATATTTCGCTCCAAGTTAGAGCAAGTTTCGTTACAATATTTATAATTGTATATTAATTTGTCTTGAAACTAAACCAAGAGTCTGAATCTGTGGTACATGTACCATTTAGGAACACAATATTATAGTACAATTATTTGATAAAAAATTTAAACAAAGATCAAAATGAATGCAAAATAATTCCAATTTTTGCATTTTATTTGAATATTTATATATTATTTAGATAAATGCGTATTTTCTGTTGTTAGCTCGTCATTTAAATGACCATGACCACATTGACCATACGCTAAATATTTCGAAAAAGAAATTTTTAATATTCTATGTAAAAGAAATTATTTTAATGGTGTTCTAAAATATAATTTTTGGTTTATGAAAATATGAATATAAATGTTTTCCGAAAATATAATAAAAATTTTAATTACTTTCAGCACAAAATATGTTTGCGAAATTTGATTTTCACTCATGTTATTCACTAAGAAACAGTTGCAACTCGTACCGGTTCAAACTTGAAATACATGAAATACATCTTAAGACAAAATATAGAACAAATTTCTTTGGACTTTCAAAATAAGCCCAAGTTCCGCATTCAATTTCCTCATTAATAAATCATGATTTCTGTTAGGCATTATTATTACACATTGCATGTGTGCATCTTATTGTTATGTACAGGTTTCATTTGAAAATGTAATAGGATAACTTAAATTTAAAATTTTAGTTATCCGATTATATTTTAATTAAAATTTTAATATAATTTTTAAATACAATTTTGAAATAATTTAATTTTTTTGGTAAGTACCCTATTTAGAAAGCGCTGATTCGTAATTTTTTACATGTATTGGAAAATATTTTAATGCTTGTTAAAGTCTTTTTATATACATTTTTCTTTTTATGTGCTACAAAATTTTAAAAGTTGGAAAATCATGGTATACAAGGGCGGATGAAATTACAAAACATCCCAAATTAATCGGTATGAGGACGTTTCAACTTTTCTGTACTATCTTGACTCCATGCAGTTTTCTATTTCTATAGCACCCTTTTCCAATGCTCATAATTTTTGTCTTCCCTATATTTGAAATTACTTTTGTAAATTTTTCTCTTTAAAATCCTAGGGCAGCGGTGGTCTCGGCTTCGGAGCCGGAGGGTTTCAGGTACGGGGATCGATTCCAACACGTGGACTGTAGTGTGAGGAGGTCTCTTGCCCGTTAAATCTGTCAGGCCAAACGTCCTCCCGCTGGTGTGGAGAAGGGAGGTGCCAGTGTCGTCCTCGTCATCTGATAATGTTTGAAAATGACGAGGCCCGTCCCAAAATACCCTAATGTAGATTTACAACAGGCATTAATATAAATAAATTAAAATAAACTAAGTATACAAAGCTTCAATAATCCATGTTTTGCTCGTTTTTTTTTTTAATTTTTTAATTAAAAAAATTTTAAAAATCACAGTGATTTATATTTTTAAATTAAAACGAATGGAAAAGTAGCAATAAATTAAGGTATCCGACTACGTTCAAAACACTGGTTATCGACCACAATGGAGATTTTTTTTTAAAATTGTTATTTCTTGCAATTCAGACTTTCCTCTTTCCAAAACAGTTTATCTTTTCTAAGAGAAGGAAGGTCTGGCCTATCATCCAGGGTCACATGTTTATCAGCTTAAAATTTGTCTTTCACTTCAGTTTTCTCAAAACTTTAATTTTCATGAAAATTCTCTACTGTAAACACGTTATCTAGAAACCAATAGAAGTATTGACATAAACATTTCGGTGCGTTTTAAATAATATGGCCAATGAAATGAACCAACACTTTTATTGCTGGAGAAATGTTTTTTTTTTCATTTATAGGTGTTTTTAGAAAAATTAAGTTGCGAATTTATGAAGGAAATTCATATATATGTACATTTTTACCCTTAACTTCTTCGCATCTCCAGATTTTTCTTAGATTTTGGATCATTTCATTCAACATTATCTTCTATAACAATAACTTCAAGGAACGGTTCCAGGATAATTTAAACATGGACATACCAGATTGGGCTTTGGGTCTTTTTTCCAATATCAACGCAGCAGGATCACCTCAGTTAGAAGAACTAATAGAATTGACGATAAATGAGGATCTAAAAATTGAATTCAAGATTGGCCACCAAGAATTTTGGTTGCAGAAGTCTATTTCGCAACTGCATTCAGGATTAAGGTCGATTGTTCAACGGTATCTGATAGCATTCCCCTCTTCATATTTAGCAGAACGTGGATATAGTGCTGAGGCAACATTGGTGACGAAAAAGAGAAATCGGCACCATATTACTGAACATGGCGAATTACGATTGTTTTTAAGTGAAATAGAGCCTGATATTAACAAGCTCCTTAAAATCCATCAAATTCAGCCTTCTCATTAGTTATGTTAGAATTTCGATGTCTTTAAATTTGAATAAAAATACTTTTTAATATAATGAAGTATGTTTTTTTATTGGTCTCTGAAACTGCCAAATTTATTTATTTAGAGAGCAATAGTTTATTATGAATTAATTCATATCTTCAAAATCCCTGCCTGTCCTTATGACAGGTAAGCTAAAACATCTTTTCCCTTTTTTTTAAATAAAGAAGAAATGTAGATGCGTTTCAATTCCTACAATATTCTATTAGAATTTTTTAAATTCTTGTTTCCACCATGCATTATGAACACTATTATTTATCTGCAGTGGGAGGGGGGAGGCGATATCGAAATATTCACTAAAAAAGGGGGCGCCAGTTCAAAAAAGGTTGGGAACCTCTGGTGTAGAGTGTTAACCGTTATGATTAAATTTCGTTAAAATTTACAACGAATGCTCCTATTTCTCAAAATATATTTTTTCAAATAATTCTGTTGTATTTACTGTACTATTCTGTATTATAATTGACAATATATCTAAAAACCATAGTTTTAAATAGTTTTTTTTTTAATCCAATTTTTCGTAAATTTTCCTTCGAACGTAGTCGAATACTTTAATCTTTCTTTTAATCCTTCATGTTTCTCTTGCTTATTGAAAGCATATTTGTGTGACTAGGATAAAGGGCTTTCTGATCTCTCATTTTTCACTAAAATTAAACGATCTTTCATTCCAACCATTCTGTTTCTTTTTATTTCAAAGTTAATTGTATGTGTATGTCTCCCTAGAGCACACAAATACTGTACAATGTGATATTGTATATGATATGATATAATATGACATTGTATAACTCTATGGCATTGATCAATATTCTCAATATTGTTTAATATATAATATCGCATAATATTGTGTTATAGGCTGTGGTACCGTGTGTGCGTGTTTTTTCAAGTTAATGAACAAGTACCGGCAATTTCGGGTGAAATTTCCCGGTTGCTAACGACGCTCTCGCGATTGGCGAGATTTGGCGCGGTGGTTGAAATCTAGACCAGCAACCCATCTTCTTTGAGAAAAGATTTCGGGCACAATATTCGCATTGTTTTCCCTCGATTCCTGTCCGACGCAGCTAAGAAGTCCGCCATCTCAGTGCCAAGGTGTCTCGGCGCCTTTGGACTTTCCAACCAGAATCAGAAAAGAAAAGATTAAGAAGGAAAAAAAAAAGCTTTTATTGTATACATCCTCCAAGTGTAATATTTTTTTCTTTTCTTCCCTCTGCGATGTGAATAAAATGTATATATTTCATTCTCACTTCTCGGTAAGAGTTGGCGATGGATTGGCGGCGGCTGGGATACCGTTATCTGGAACGTTATTTCTCACTGTTGTGGGTATGCATATTTGGAAAAGAAATGAATGGAATGGGGGGGGAGGGTGTTGATTTCGTTTCAGCGTCACGTTGGGAAAAACCATTGGATAGTGTCGTGTGAAAATGATACGCTGCCGTACAATGATTGCAAGTTCAGTCGACTCAGTACCGCAAAAATTATTTTTTGAAAATTTTATATTTAAATTTTATGCAAAATAGTACTCTAAATAGTCCCTAATAGTACTCTAAATAGCATGCAAATGTGTCCCTGAAAATTTTCGGGGAAAAAAATTTAACAATTTATTAAAAATTTAAATTTTTTGAAATTTTTTTAACTTTTTTTAAAACTTTAAAGCTTTTTAAAATATGAAGGCAAAATTTTATTCCAGCTATCTATTAGTATTCTACGTAAAAATGAGAATGGATTTCCTTCTGCCAACAGTATTAATTTTTTATTGTAAAAAACACAGAAAAAAATCTGAAAATGCAGAAAATCTGACTGTGGAATTTTTAAGACATATTACCCAACTTAAAGCTATTTTCATTCAAAGTTCTATAAATCGTATATTTCTGAACATTCACAAAACATTTCGCAGTCCTACCTACTTTTTTTAAGACAGCCTTAGGTTTTCGAAATATAAAGCATGTAAGCAAAAACACAACATGAAAAAAATGCATTTAAAGTTTTGATTCATCTAAATCATAGTGTAAAATCTATCCAATTTGCCTTCAACTTTTACAAAATATTATTCAAGTTATTCTAAATTGAAAATAATAACGAAAAATCAAAAATTCGCTAATCTTTTTAATAGAACACTTTAAAGAATTAATGCGCATACCAAATGTATATTTCTACTATTCTACTTACTATTTCTGTTTGATCGATGCAGTTATAACTTTTGACCATTTGCTTCAAATGACGCTGTGGAAAGTTCATTGAAATCACGCAATGAATGCATCGCTCTAATAGCTAATGTGATGCAAGCCTTTGGTAAATTTTTTTTTGCCAAATGAGCTTCTTTTATAAGCGTTTGAATCTGAAAAGTGGGCGTGGTAACATTGTAAACTCTCCTTCATACAGAAAAAATTCTCCAATGACTTAATCTATATAAATAAAAATGAATATTTGTCTGTATGTCTGCTTCTCCTTTCTGTATCCTTCGATTTCAATAATTGTGTTCACTGTCGGTAAGAAAATAAATATCTCCCTGGTCGAGTCTGGGGCTCAGACGCAGATTCTTTACGAAACATATATATGTCGTTAATTAGGCTAGTTCTGGAATACGGCATTCCAATTTATTGTTGTGCCCCCGATACTAATCTCCAGAAACTAGAGAGGTTCCAGCTCAGCGCAGCTCGGATCATCACAGGTTTAAGGAATTCCTGTCCTAGAGATATAATACTTTTTGAGGCGGTCCTTGAGCCGCTTAGCCTTAGGAGACGCGCATACCTAACCAAATATTGCAATTAACTCAGTGCTCTGGGCTCTCAAATTCGTACCTCAACCTATTTTAGGGTTTGGCATTATTGTCAGAGACTCAAGAGAAATAGCCCTTTCAGCCAAATAACCAATCTAAACATAGCTAAAGATGCCGTGGAACCATATAACCTGAATCCATCCGGATTTGCCGGTTCATGTAAATAAACGATCTGATATTCCCGACTGTCTGAGGCAGGTGGCGCTTGAGAGAATTGGAGAAATACCGAGCGATACCATACTGGTTTATACGGATGGCAGTAAAGATGAATTCAATCGTACTGGCAGTGGAATTTACATCAAACAGCAATATTGTGTCTTCAGGCTGAAAAAGAGAAATCCTGATTATTGCTCGGTGTTCCGTAGTGAGCTTATTGCCATAGAGGAGGCCCTGGACTCAATGTATTCACTTCCTCATGGAGCTGAGATTTGGATTTTATCTGGTAGTAAAAGTGCAATACAGCATTTGGCCAGTTGGCAACAAGTGAGAGATAGTACTGGGGTTTCAATACTTCAAAAGTTAAAACGGCTGTCCGTATCGCATCACCTACAGTGGATTCCTCCCCACGTGGATCTCGAGGGGAATGAGATTGCGGACACTTTGGCCAAAGCTGGTGTGGCTGAGGACTGAGTGCCGTTGGCACCTCTCACATTTCTGGAGAATCACTCAAAGAATAAACACGAGAACAAAACCACTTGGATTGTCCCTCCTGAGCATCATTGTTACCGCTGCGCGCGACCAGGTGCTTCCCTGGCTACTGGTTTTAACAGACAAGAACAGACTGCTATCGCCCGTTTCAGAAGTGGCCATCTTACTAATTTAAAATTTGTCGAGGGTACGAAGAAATTTGAAAATTGCTCCAAGTGTTTGAATGAACAGGCCCCTCCTGAGCATATTCTTCAGTGCCTTGGTCTCTCCGGAAGGTATCTGATGGAAAATCCACTTATGTTGCTGGACTTATTGAAGGTGTACGCACTCATGGACTTGGTCTAGCGCTGCTGACCTCTGGGGCATGCAACAACAACAACAGAAAATAAATATTATTCTTAATTAAACTAGATAACTATATCAAATGGCCAAACGATGTTTCAAAGATTATTTCTTCTGCGGCAGCAACGTGTCGGGTACCAGCTAATGAAAAATAAAGCTAAGGCTCTAAAATTTTTCAGGCACATTAAAAAAAAATCAATTAATCATATAGGCCAATGAAAAAAATTCGATATTTTGATAGTTTTTCTAGTATTGTGTTGCCTACAAGAAGAAAAAATACTATCTATCAAAGACAGTTTCAGTTACACCTGCCCGATGATACAAATAATAGGTACTGCTTTTTCCAAAAATAATAAATAGTAATAAATAACATGAAGAACTTCACTTTATGTTCTCTACTAGCTGGTGTGGAGAGGGGGGGGGGGCCAGCTCAGGTGTCGTCCTCGTCATCTGACCGTAGTTCAAAGTGACGAGGTCCGTCCCAAAATAGCACTTGTGTTGCTTTACAATGAGACGTTAATATAACTAAACTAAGCGAATTCTGTTCCCTACTAGTGAATCGGCGGGGTGGGAGCTAATGTTCTAACAGTATATGAAATATTTAATGTATTTTAAGCATCTGGTTTGCCTCGTTACACATTCTATAAATAACGCTCCTACACTCTGAAACCGTTTAGACAACTTCTTTAAAGAAAAACATAGCGTAGACATACTTTAACCATATTTCTGGGTTTAATACTATTAATGATTAGCAATTTAACACATTGTATACGGACACGTACTAGTACGTTTTCTGACAATTGATGAGCGTGGGTCACGTACCAGTACGGGTGAGTGTAACTACATGGTTTGTGTGTGTGTACAAAAATAACGGTGTATACTGGATAACGAAGCCGAATGTTCTTGTTTACTGCACAGATTCTGGAAACATTGAGAGAAATAAAAACTAGTTTTTATTTGTCTCAGGAAGGGGAAGGTTGATTAAAAAAATCAATTTAGATTTAAAATTCACTTTTTATTTATCCTTGCAAAAATGAATGAATTTTGTCGTGTACCTCTTCATAGAGGAAAATGCTTACCACACTGTTAAACATTATTAGTTTTATTATTGCTCATTTCATTTTTTTTATAATGTAAAAATGTTTATATAGAGCATCATTCGAAGAAATGAAAACTATATACTACTATTTCTATTTTATTTTTCATATTTACGATACCATTATAAATTTATCCACGAAAATATATATATATTTTGTTTACAAAAATCTTATCGTTGTTATTTATGTATTTCAATATAAAATACGAAAAGTTGGTTAAAAATGAAATAGTTTTCGATCTATTGAGATTGAACTAAATAACTAAATTTAGGCCCCAAACGCCGCTCCCGGGATGATTCCGCTGCGAAATGGACCCGCAATGTGTTAATGTCAATATTTGAAATAAGCATTAATAGTTTTTGAAAATCGGTATTTCAAACATAAATTTAAGCAAATTCTTTAAAACTTCAAATTGATTCTACCACAAACTATTACTCTCATCCAAATAAAAAATATATTAAAATAAACTACATGGTTTTCTCTACAGAATGGACGACAAGCGTATGGTTATAATAATAAATAAAAATTTTACTACCAGTCGAAGATGTATCCTGATATTTTTAGTAAATTTATGTCGTTGTTATCAATTAGTAGACTGTAAATTAAAAAAATATTCTGTTAATCGCTCAATCTAAATTCTGTTAATCCTTCCCTAGAAAATGGTGTAAAGACAAAGTATACCAAATTTCATATGATTTTTTTTCATACTAAGATTTTTTTCTTAATATGATAATTTCATAATATGTTTCATATTTTGAGTTATTTTATTTGAAGTGAGCAAAAAATAAGTAAAAATAAATTTTGAGAAAATTGCATTTTAAGTATATAGTAACATGTTTTAATAATAAATTTTGTGTACATATTTAAAATTCACCGTATTTATGGGTTATACCATCTTCCATCTTAGCTTTTAATCATTTTCTTCTAGCAATTTTTGCATTTGGAAGTGAATGCCACCTAGATTCATTTATTCTGTCTCTGTCGAGCTCAGTATATGTTCTAACTGCATTTGCACTTGGATACACACCAATAAACCTTAAGAATATTCAGTAATCCTATAAACTCCCCGTTAAAATGCATTAAAGACATAAATATCTCAAATCTGAGAGTTCTGAGTCCAACAGAGACATCTACAGGTACAAATTTCTACAAAACACCATTTGCGTTTTTCCATGCAAAAAAGAGTTTCATTATTTAAAACTAAATTTGTGTTTATACAAATTTTTAATATGTTTTTGGCTTCTTAAGTGCTTCCGGTTACTTAAATGCCCACTTCCGGTTTACCGATCATCATGAAAACATTAATATGTTGACTTGTAATTAACATAAAGAATAAAACAAACCTTCTTTGAATAGCTCAAAGACTGCTCTATTTAATAAAAGAATTTTTTTAATTCCCTTTTTGGCAAAAAAAAACGACTTTTTCAACGTGTTCGCATGCCTTAATAAAACGTGTTCAAACCTGTTTGCTCGAAATTAGATCCTATGTCAAAAAATAATCTACCCATACGTATTTCGTGGCCACCCGACAGCTATTATAGGACCAATTCCATTACTTTGAATTATAATCATAATGATGAAAATGGCACTTTATTTGGTAACTCGTTTTAAACTTTCATTGGTTTGATCTATTTTGTTGTTTTTAATGGCGCTTGCCATAGAAAAGCCAAAACCAAATTGCTATGTTTTGTTGTTGTTTCTAATGGCACTTGCCATGGATAAGCCCAAACCAAATTGTTATGTTTTATTGTTGTTTTTAATGGCACTTGCCATGGACAACCCAAAACCCAATTTATGTATTTTGTTGTTGCTTCTAATGACACTTGCCATGGACAAACCAAAACCAAACTGATCTATTTTATTGTTGTTTCTAATGGCACTTGCCATGGACAAACCAAAACCAAATTTATCTATTTTGTTGTTGTTTCTAATGGCACCATGAACAACCCAAAACCCAATTTGTGTATTTTATTGTTGCTTATAATGACACTTGCCATGGACAAACCAAAACCAAATTGATCTAGCTTGTTGTTGTTTCTAATGGCACTTGCCATGGACAAGCTAAAACCAAATTGATACATTTTGTTGTTGTTTCTAACGATGACGTGGACCATCCAAAACTAATTGATGTATTTTGTTGTTGTTTCTAATGGCGCCTGTCATGGACAAGCCAAAACCAAATTTCGTTGCAATCCGGTCACCCGTTTGCATTGTAGAAAATTGCTTATAGGGCAAGTTTAATTATAACCACAATGTATATAATACATTGTACAATGTATAATACATAATCTTATTGGCTTAAGTACAATTCGATTGGACTAGTAATTGAATACCATATATAATATGGTATTCAATTACTAGTTCAATCACACTGTATTTCAGCCTATAAAATTATTGCTATGTTTAATTATAATTGAGAGAGGAAGTTTTAATACCGGTTTCCCGAATTTAAATAAAAATGTGTAAATCTAAGGATGAAAAGTTTAAATTTTTACAAAAATTGTATGTATTTATTACACAAAAACAATGAATCGTGGAGCATCATACTTGCTGCATCGGAACGAGTAAATTTTTAAATGCATAAATTTGAAAGAATTTTTTTTTAAATCAGATAAAATTATGATTATGACGTGATGGAATTATGATTAAACTTTGGGTATTAATTAGATTTTAAATTAGATTTTAAAATTTCGTGATATACATCATGATAAATCGAGATCCTTCTTCTTGTATACAGCCGACCCTCCCGCCACCAAATCGAGACCATTCTTGCACACAGCCGAAGCACACAGCCTGTGACTTAACTAAAACAGAAACCTGGAAAAACGACTTTTTTTCCTAACATTCACACCACTTTTGAAGAAAAAATAACCTGTCATATGAATTGTGCTTGTACAGTTTCGTTTGAGACTAGTCCAAACGGTGACTTCTTTGATCCAGATCAGAAACTTTGTCAATTGTCTTCACATATCTCGGATATCTACTGGCTGAGTGCCCAGAGTCTCAAAACAAGTGTGTAATCTAAAAGTTGGGATCAAAGCCATTGCACTCGATTCGTTCATTTTTTCAAACATTTCTGTGGAAGGTGGCAGCACTATTTTTTGCTACAGCCTTCAACGGCAGCTTTTAAATTGTTTACTTCGCTTTGATATTAAAACAAGAGTCGGGCTGTTTACAATCAAAGATGACCTTCGGCAATATCAAACGCTTTATTTATAAACATCGCCTACACTTTTGAAAAAAAAATTTAAATTTTAATACCACATTCGGGTTGCTTTGACATAATCTTCAATTGACACGTTTTTTATTTCCCGTCTTATCGATATAATATTTTATGTTTTGCCAACACTTAAACTGTCAACACATGTCTTAATGAAGTGTTTTTTAAAGTTCATTTTGAATGTTTTTAAAAATCTACAAGTATATATCCAAATTAATTTAATTTTAATCAAGGTATCCGAACACGTTCGAAGGAAAATTTTTGAAAAATTGGACTTTTTAAAAACTATTTTAAACTATGGTTTATAGATGTATTGTTGAATTATAATACAAAATATTATAAATACAACAAAAGTATTTGAAAATATAATATATTTTGAAGAATAGAAAAATTTGATGCATATTTTAATGAAATTTTACAAAAATGGTTAAAACTATACATAAATTTGTAATGCTGCAATTCTACTTTTCTTTTGACTCAAATTATAGAATATAATGACGAATGAAAGGAACCAAAGCCTAAGAAAATGTTTGAGATGCAAAGAAGTTGTTTCTAAAAATATACGTATATATGCATTTTTTCCGTGAATTTACAACTTAATTTTTTTTTAATATCTATAAATGAAAAAGTATTTCTCCAAAACTAAAAATTCTGGTTCATTTCATTGCTCATGTTATTTAAATCACACGCTGAACAACCTCTATTATTTTTTGAGATATCGTAAGAATGAAAAAAAAGATTAAAGTTTTAGGAAAATTGAAGACAAATTTTGGCTGTAAAATATGTGACCCTGGGTGATTCCTTTTCCTAGAAAAGATAAGCTGTTTGGGAAAGTTTGAACTTCAAGAAATAACAATGAAAAACAATTCATCAATGTGGTTGATAACCAGTGTTTTTAACGTAGTCGGATACCTTAAATCCAAATTAATCTCCAAAGTTTTATGTTAATTTAGTCCATATCAAATTCATTCTAAAATATTCCCTTACTTCCTGATTCCACTTTTTTCTCATTCAACCGAAATTTTGTAAAATTGCTGAATCGGCTAAAAACGGAAGCGTTCTCACACTCCGAGTTCAAGGATATAAAAATGTCCAGCAAATAGATTCTTTTAAAAAGATCCCTATGTTTTCTCTTACCAGAATTGACATGCGTCAGAAATCCTTATTAGAATCTTAAGAAAACATTGGCACCGTGAAAAAATATTTTCGCTATCAGTACCTCATGTTATATAAGACTAATTATAATTTATTTCACTCTTTCCATGGGCTTCAGTGACCTGGTGGTAAGGTTACCGCTTAGGAACTGGAGGGCTTCAGGTTCGAGACTCGATTCCACCTAAGAACCGTCGTGTGAGGGGGGTCTCTTGCACGTTAAATCTGTCAGGACAAACATCCTCCCGCTGGTGTTGAGTGGAGAGGGATGTGCCTGCTCAGGTGTCGTCATCGGCATCTGACCGTGGTTCAAAAGGACGAGGTCCGTCCCAAAATAGCCCTAGAGTTGTTTTACAACGGGACGTTAATATAACTAAACTGAACTAAACTTCAGTCTTCCCATTTCTTCTTGCTTAATCTGCTGCTGTAAGCGAACGTGCCTTGTCCGCACTTTCTTGTGAATAAATTGTGCTATCCAGAGATGGATTAAAGCGGACTTAAAAATTGAAAGTCTATTCTCTATTTTTTATCTTTGAATCTGCTTTCTCAAAAAATTATATGCTTACAAAGACACACACACGCATGCACGCGCACACACATATATAATATCCACATACTTGAAATTAATAGAGAAAAAGCATTGTAATCATCCAAACTCGACGTTTTGAAAGTTTTCCCCATGTGAGGCAACTTGTGATTCCGTCTGCGTTTCAGTTAATTCGATAGTATTCTTCACAAAAATTTTTCGCATACTGTCCATTAAAAGTGATTTTTCCCCCAACCGATTGAAACCAAAATTTCAAACTGAACTACAAATGCAGTCACAAAATCTCATATCAAAATTGATGTATTGAGTCATTGCATTTTTGAGTCATCGCGTTTGCAAGCTTCTGAAAGAGCATTCAAACTCTCGTTGGATTTGGATCAGAATTTGATAGATGTCAACCAGAAGATGTTAAATTTCTGTACCGAATGGTAACCATCCAACACTTTAAGGTTATCATGTTGAATTATATTCGAACAGATAGACTCCGCCTGAACGTATTTAGTTCAAAATTTAGCGTAAAGACAATAAACCAAATATCATCTTTCTCAAAGCATTTTTTTTTTAATTGTATGTCTATGACAAACATTTTCATAAAAATAAAACAAAATTGCTCAAAATTTCCGGTTTGAACTTTTTGACGATTTTGAAAAGGTAAAAAAAAGACTTCAATGAATGAAATATGGAACCCGTAAGCTAAAGTTATAAATTTATGTAAAAATTTTGAACCAATTTTTCAAAGAAAGATCTTTTCGTTCTACGCATGTCGGCATGATAAACCGAAATTGTGACTGACTTGCTTTCCGTATACCAAAATTACATCAAACTAAACGATATATTAGGTATTGTTCTGGATATAAAGATTTTCAAAGATTTTATATACTTGCTGGCACCAGGCGCGTTGCTGCCGCAAAAGAAATGATATTGGAAATTTAGTTTGATATTTGAAACAGTTATCTTGTTTCATTAAGAATGATAGGAAGAATGATATTTATTTTCTTGTCAGGAGTGAATACATTCATTGAAATGGACGGATATATAAAGGAGAAGCATAAATAGTATTTATTCAATTTTTTTAGATTCTATTCTACACACAAATATTCATTTTTATATATTAGATTTGAGCGTTGTTTTAGAATTGTAAAGCTTGGTGTTCTTTCAGAATGGTAATACAGGAAACTGTTTATTGTATCTCGATATTCATATATGATTCGTTCAGTATTTTCAAGTTAAATGCTAGAAAACGTGATTGAGATGTCTTCTTTTAAAATTGATTAAACATAGAAAATATATTTATACCATAAAATCTTTAATATAGTTGAAAAGATAATTTTTCGAAACTTTAGATGGTGTAAAATTATTTGGACTCTAATACTTTCGGAAGTTACGGCAAAAAACGCTAAAATTTTATGAAATGTTTAGTTAAAATTTCAAACCTATAGTATTGGTTCCCTTAAAACTTTGTCGCATACTCTCTAATAAAACTGTTACCTCAGAGATAGACTTGCATTGCATTTACGTACAACGGCTCCGAAATATTGACGTCCAGCTTGAATTTACCATCTTTACAGAATCTGTTGTCTCCTTGGCGAGTTATTTGTTGCTTAATAGATGCGGTCAATAGATCTGAAAATATTTTTTATCCTTTAAATGATTGTATTAGGCCTATAACCTTCGCGTGAGTGCAAGTAATAAGTATTCAGAGTTTCCTCGCAATCGGATGAGCGGTACGGCAGCGCAGAAAAGAGATGCAGACGAATATTCATTTTTATTTATATAGATTATCTTGCTGTAAGATAAATTTCGTTGCAACTTCTTTCATTGATTTATGTTGCCCACGTCATCCGTCATTCTTTTATTTTTGTCTGTGTCCATACTTAGAGCCACCGAGTCACAAGAGCTGAAGAAATTCTATTTTTCGCTTCTTTTTGTTGTTATGACAGCAATTATTATTATTATTATGAAAGGGTCGAGTTCCTTTCTATTTTGTCTCGAAGTTCTTTATGATGTTTTCAAATCTGATCGAAAAATATTTAGTTTATTTATCTGTTTTCCCATAAGTCACTCTTTTTAATAGGAAAAGAAAAATAATTTGAATGACTCTGCTAGCGAATTTCGATCATTTAGGAAGACGTAAAAATTAAATCAAACATTACATAAATGTTTTCTCTTTAAAGTAAAACAAGTAATATATATATATATATTAAAATTAAATTCCTACTTAGGTCAACAAAGAAAATATTTATTTTAGATACTTTTTATTAAATAATTACCAAAATTAAGTATCAAAATATTATTGATTCTTTGCAAGAACTGGATTCGCATTCTTTACCATCAAGTGAAAATTTCTGAAACACTTGCATTTTACGGATGGAATTGCTGCCTGTCAAATTCAATCTTCATTACAAACTACTAAAACTTCGTTTAAAGTGTTAAAAGTGAATTAAATTTCATAAATGAATTAGTATTTTTAAAAAACTGCATTAACATCGAGTTTGTGCCATCCACTACAAGTTTCAAAAAATGTATTTGAACTCGAGTGGACGAATAAAAAGTTGGAAAGAAAATTGGAACAAGATATATATATATATAATATGTAATAGCAAGAGTGAACTAATAGTAGAAATTGAAAAATAAAGCGATAATTATTTCAAAAATTATTGGCAAAATTTTAAATAAAATGTCGGTTTATTCAATTTTATAATTTTTTTATATAAAAGGCTAACGAAAGGGGCACCTAAATCACTGTTATTACTTATTGTCAAATGGCAATCGTTAAATTTTTACAAACCATCATAAAATTTTTAGGCTGCTTTATTGAACGTTATTGCTGTTGCAATTCATTCGACGCTTTACTTAATTAATGAATGGGGGAATAAAATATTATTAGAAACGTTACGAAAGAATGTTACGATTGGCATTAGCTAGGCCCGAACTCGCGATCTTATAGTTTGTAGCCAGATAACATGACCACAAGACTAAAAGTGATCACTTCATCTTAAGGATGTTATCTGGCTTATAAAGCTTTCATTACAAGAGTGTATAAAACGTCAAGATAGTAGAAATAAGTACAAAAATATTTAATTGAGCTCGAAAGTTAGTTTAATGAGTAAACACTGTGATCTGTTGCCTATGAGCATTGATCGTATCTTCTTATGTTTGCATTAATTTGAACTAAAACCTTTTCAATGATATCATTTTCATTTGTGTGCAATCTTTCTCTTTCATTTTAATAATGTTTTAAACTTCATTTGAATGGCATTCTGTAATATTTCTCACCGCTCCGGTTCAATCGGTAAAATAATTTCTTTACTGTTTTTTTTTTGAAACAATGTGTGCAGGAATTAAAAATTGAGTTTACGTTGAGAATGTTTTCTCTTTATATATTGCACCTTCCGTTCGAAATAGAAACTGGTCCACCAATATAGAGTTTGTGTGGCTGATTGTATTGGATTAGTAGGTGAAATTCAAACTGATATGTAGAAATTTTTAATAGCGTGTTTTTGCTGGTCATTGCTTCCGAAGAAGGATTATTGTTTCTGATTTCATTTCGTAATGTATAATGCTACCGCTAAAGCTCGAATCCGTTAATGTCCAGATTATCCAGCTAATATGCGGATTAACTTAGCTCCGTTAATGTGCGGAATAAAGAGTTTTTCGCATTTAACTTGGTAATGGACACATTAACATTTCCTCACCGCTAAAACTAAAGTGTTTTCCCCCTCATTCATTTTCCATCATCTTCTAATATCTCCATCTAATTTGGTATGACAAACCCTAATTCAGTGTCTGTAACTAAAGAAAATGTTTCTGTTGAATAAATATATTTACGTCAAATTACGTAACATTAAACAATCCATTGGCACCAGATATTGTTCAAAAAAATGTTATTGCAAATCTAAATACACTACAAATAAACGTGCTTGTCGCAAAAACCTATCATTATGCAATTCAAAGTGTTTAGATAGCATTAATAAGTAAGCATATTTTTATCATACGTTTTTCAAATTTATTTTCTTAACGATAGTAACATTTTAAACCATTTGATTCTGTGTATTATAATTTTTCAGCTGATTGATTTTATCAACTAATACGTTTTTTGTTTGATTGCATTAACGGGATTCTTTAAATTTCGGTAAATAAATAAAATTATGTCAATTTACTTGATTGCAATAATATTTTTTATCGTTTGATTCTTTGTATTGAAAATTTTTAATTAATCAATGATTGATTCCACACCTAATGTGCTGATTATTCTACTGTGCTTATTAACTTGAGTCTTCAGATATCAAAACTAAATAAATAACACTTAATTTAAGAGTAAAAAGCGTTGCTGTTGCTCCTATAAAGATTTTATTTTCACTTAGTGCTTAGTAGACAATCTGCAGATTACCTATATAATTTGATAAATGAAATAATTTTCCAAATTAATTAACTTAATTGACCACTTTTAAGTTAATTAACTTAAAAGTGGTCCATTGAAGTTAATTTAAAAGTGGCAAATTAACTTTAATGGATTACTCTAGTTAATTTGCAGATTAGCAAGTCAATTTTCAGATTAATTGACTGCTGCACTTTCTCGGTCACATGTATAGTTTTTGATTTGATTTCCTAATAATTTGTAGATACTGATTCAAACGAATTCATGTTTTTCAATCTATCGAATAAAGTGAAAAAGTTTTGAAAGTGCCCTAAATTATTAGCAACCTAAAAAGTCAATTATGTAGGATAAAATCGTTGTCAAAGTCGGATTATTTAATTAATAGATAAAATTAATTTTGAAAGATAGAAATAGCACCTTGATCGAAAAAACGGAGCACAGGATATCACGTGTTTTGACTTTTCATGTTTTCAAAAACGCTGTTGTGACAAAGAATTAGACACTTGTATAATCTACCTGACAATACAGGTTTTGGATTAAATTTGCCAGTGAAAAGAAATGTTCTTTATAAAATTCACAGCACTCGATTATTTTATACATTAAAAGATGCTAAAAATTACATAAGAAAAGACTATAGGATGTATCTCGGTTTTCTTATATTATACTGGAAATTACACAAGAAGAGAATATGGAAAGTATCTCGGTTTTCTTATATTATACTAAAAATTGCGCAAGAAAAGTCTATAGAATGATCTTGGATTTCTTATATTATACTAGAAATTGCGCAAGAAAAATCTATAGAATGTATCTCGATTTTCTTATATTATACTAGAAATTACATAAGAAAAGACTATAGAATGTATCTCGGTTTTCTTATATTATATTAGAAATTGCACAAGAAAAATCTATAGAATGTATAAGATTTTCTTGTATTATACTAAAAACTGCACAAGAAAAATTCTATAGGATGCATAAGATTTTGTTTCTTTATATTTGGATACGACTGGACACTGATTCCATTTTTATGCCCAGATAATCTGATGAGTAAAATAGATATTTATCATATGATTTCAGATTTACTCACACAATCAATGATGATTCATAATTGTAGAGATGCAGGGATTTTCACATACTGATATATATTTGCACCATTTTTATCTATTGAAATCATCGCCATTCTTTATAACTTGTCCTGATTTTCTATATGTGATATGATATAGCACATCTATACTATCTGGGATTAGAAACAACAATATAACAAATGTCTATTTGTGAATCTAGTGTGACCAATTCTCAGACAAGATAAAATCGTGTTTTCGATTATTTGAAGAAAGCAAATTTTCTACGATAAGGCTTGTAAGTATGAAGTTTGTTTAGTTTCCGGATCCCATAGTCTCCACCAGCTGATGTAAAGACAGCGTTTTGTCTGTTTCTTCAAGTCGCATGCAGACATGGGTGAAAAAAAGTGGTAGATTCGGCACTTTTGTCAGCCTGTTCATTACCATGTATTCCCACATGGGATAGAAGTTCATTAAAAAATAAGCCCCATTTAAATAGCAAGCATAGGTTTATTGCTCAAAATATACAGAATTGTTCATAAAAACTACATAGTCCATGATAACTAATAACCCATTGCACTCTTCATTATAAAATCATTGACATCTGTATACGTTAAATAGGAGTGAAAAACTTTTCTGAAAATGTAGGACTATAGGATTGACCATATTAAAACGAAGACCATTGTACCACTGCTGTATTCGATGTCAAGATTTAAATTGTGGATCATACTAAATATGATCGTACATAAATAATATTGGATTTGAGAAACTCCTGAACTTTCCGTTACGTTTCCTTAAATTTTATAATTGTGAAGGAATTTAAATTTATTTTTTATGCCATTTTTTTATTGCCGATTCATTACTGTTATTTATCACATTTTATTCTTTATTTCGTTATTTATTTTCACATTTTGTGGTTTGAGGTAAATTATTCCTCTGTAAAAAAAGTTTGAAACTGTCTGTGATTATACATCTTATACTCAGTTGCATGAATGACTGTATTATTCTGCAAGTGCAGTGCAAGAAATATGATTACTTGAAAATACTGTATTTAAAGAATTGTGTTTTCCGCCACAAGTGAGAAGGATTTAAAAAACAATGTAAAGAAACCCAATTTTCTACTGCAGCTTTTAATTGAATTTTTTCTGACGAATAAAAACGCTGAAAGTAAATTGTGTTAAAAATTTTTGTAATCAAATATAATACATTAAAATTAAATGAATAGGTGAATATTTCATAGCATAAAAAGGTGTAAAACTCTGCATTTACTATCTTCAATAGGTATCTTAAAATCTTCCTCATTTAAACTTAGTGGTAAGCAAAGATTCAAATTTAGTTTTTTTCCTCGCATTTCTGGTATGGTCTTATTTAATTTCAACATGTATAATATTTTGCATAATATAATCCATTCATGCTGTAAGATTATTCGCAAAATCCGTAGAGCCAGTTTAGTTTTTTAATTTAGTATGTACTTAGAGAAGGAATAAAGATATGCTATAGTAGATGAAATGTGAAGAGACAACTTAGTTATGAAATTTATTATATATTTGCAGGAGGAACAAAGATGATATAACATCATATCACATGAAATCTTTGGAGCCAGTTTAGTTTTGAAATTTATTATTTACTTGCAGGAGGATGATATAACTTCTTCATAGATAAGGTCAAATGACTTACCTCATTATATTGCCTTGTGACTATGGCATTGCGTGAATTTATTATTTATTTGCAGGAGAAACAAAGATATATTGCCTTGTGACTATTGCATGAATTTATTATATATTTGTAGGAGGAACAAAGATATATTGCCTTGTGACATAGCGTGAATTTAATATATATTTGCAGGATTATCATAAACCTTGCGCAATGTCATAGCACAGGGCAATATATCTTTGTTCCTCCTGCAAATCTATATCTATCTATATCTATACTTATAATAAAGCTCAATGTGTGTGTGTGTGTGTGTGTGTGTGTGTGTGTGTGTGTGTGTGTGT
>JAPMOQ010010648.1:1317629-1329244 GCA_026543055.1 Argiope trifasciata | reverse complement strand
GTGTGTGTGTGTGTGTGTGTGTGTGTGTGTGTGTGTGTGTGTGTGTGCGTGCGTGTGCGTGCGTGCGTGTGTGCGTGTGTGTGTGTGTGTTGGCGCTTTACAGGCCAGACCATTGGACGTACAGCTACCAAATTTGGTACACCTTGGAGGTTTGGAATGTGCACCTCGGAACCCTTTTTTCGAATTTTTAATTAGAATTTGAATTAATTAAAATTTAAGCGAAATTTCGACGTTTTTCCGCTATAACTTCCCAAAATATAATCGCACAAACATCATTTTTACATCAATTTAAAGATTAAAAAATTAGCCTTCTAATGGTATCAGTGTTTTAATGTATAACTTAAGCTTCTACTTTTAACGAATTTTTAAAGAAATATTTTAACCATGTTTTTTAGCACGTGATTAGATAAAAGAATGCCGGAAGTTCAAATAAAAAAAATTATCATCGCAAAATAAATCTACAGAAATGCAACTTTCAGCACGTGACTGGATAAAATAAAAGGAATATAAAATGTGATATTTTTTTTAAAAAATCAATGCAAAGCAAAGGTTTCTACAATCGTTTGCAATATCATTAACTCAATAAATCTTCTTTATTTACGGTAAACCTGATGGAATTTAGACAGGATATGCATTGAAATCCCGACTTAATGGCATATTTATGTAATCGTTTGCAATATCTGTATCATTGGTTCAATACTTTTTTCCCTTTCTCGCTTTAATATTTTGAAAGCATAACCAATGGTTAAAACTGATTGATTATAAAATTAAAGAATATTATTAGGCAAAGGTGTACTTTTAGAACTTTCCGTCCATCATCTTAAAGAAAATATTAATTTCAGGTCAATCAATGCCCGGAATTACTTCAAGGCTAATGAATATGTGATTTAATTGAAAATTTTAGAACGCTTTACTCATGGCGAACCAGAGAACTGGTCGCCAATTGCGGCTAGTATATAATAAATTCAAATAATGTCATAGTCACAAGTCAATATAATGAGGTATGCCATCTGACATTATCTATGATGTTATATCATCTATGCTCCTTCTGCAAGTAAATAATAATTGCCTGAATTTATCTCATTTGAAATTAAAAAAATTAGACACGATATAAAAATGCTATCACTACTTTGTTAATGTCATAGATGGTAACATGGGTTGAAGAGATTTTTGTTTCACTAGTCTTCACTTTCTTGCCACAAATGATAGCAAGATAAACTAACGAATCGAAATTATAAAAAGCAATGAAGGGGAAACCCAATTTTTTAAGCATTAAAAATATATTGCTAAGGAAAGGAAAGGACAGACATTGTTGCTCCACACTTAAATGGATCATGCGTAAACCTGAAGGTCAAAATTCGTCACCAGAAAAAAAAATTACTTCCTCCTCTTTTTCGTGAAATACGAGCGCATATTATGGTAACAAGGAAGACGCAGTAAAAATTGCTGAGATGATTGCAACAATTAGAAAACACTTTACATATATTGCAATAATGGCAAGTAAAAGCTGATTCTACTGCATCGAAGCAATCTTCAAACGAGCAATCCTTGAAACCCAAAATAATAAGATTTTATTTATGACATTACGTAGAGGGTTACATAGAAGTGTGATATATTAAAGGGCGTTTTGAGGAATAGCTAGGGATGTGATCATTTACTACCCCGAAAGGAATGTTAGTATGACTGATCGGTCAATGTAAGGTTGGGCAATGCTTATTTAGCAGTCGACCACAGCACATCCTGTCGATACTGTTATGTTCAATGGTGGCGGGGTGGTCGGCTATATACAAGAAGAAAAAGCTATGGATGTGATCAGATGCCCCGGATTAGAACATTTTTTAATTCATCTCGATTCGATGAACAGCCGTGTTTCAAATCAATCAGCATTTTTGCTTATAAATAAAGAATTCTTATTAAACATTCTCTCTCACTAATGTATGCCAATGTTCTTTGTGGCTTACTCATGCAACATGTGTAAACGGAAACATTGCAGAAGCAATGTGATTTTGCAAAGTGATACCGAGTAAATTTCTCACAATATATTTTAAAGAATTTTTTTTATAAAAAAATCATTAACTATATCAAAGCCAGTTTATTTCATGGGCTTTATTTTCATCAAATTAATTTTAGCAAGTATTATGAATCTTTGATATTTTGTTTCTGCTTAGGTGGTTCATTCTTTAGTTGTGTTGTACAGACGTCAAATGCATCAAACTTTTTTTTCAACGGCCATTCTTAATTTATTTAACCAATATTTCAAAATTCAGCTATTTCAAAGCTTTAATATATATGGAACCTCATCAATGAATTAATTATTAATTTGTTTTGGCGGGGGTAGAAGAATTAGTTAGAGATCTGTGGAGTGATGAACAAAACAAAATTATTTTCTCGCCTATTTTTCCATTATTTCAACATTTTATGTTATCTGATCTGATTTCACCCAAACTTACTTACTTCTTCTAGTGAAATTACAAATGAATAAAGGAAGAGGAATACATCAGATTTTGTTTTTCTTAACTTGCCTACTCATCATTAAACACATTGACTGCCATTGCTCGTAGATTGCGTTCTCTTCTAGGACCCAACCATCTATGTTATTAGATGACATTTTCTCTACTGCAGTTAAAAGATAGCAAAGAAGGGGTCATCTGATTAGATATATGGTCCTGATATCAGGCATGCGTAGTGGCAGTGAGCGTGTGAACCAAACAAATTCACTCTAACTATGAAATTCTACATATTTGTATCAAATTTCGATCCAAAATAGCTCTAAGTACAGACTGTATGTCTATTCATCTACATGTTAGTACATTATCTGAAAAATATAATACTTTAACACATTCACTGCCACTGACGAGCCTGCACATTACAAACAATATGTAATTGTACCAAACCATCTATGTTATTAGATGACACCTCCTCTACTACAGTTAAAATATAGCGAATAAGGGGTCATCTCAGATAGATGGTCCTGATATCAGGAGAGGGTAGTGGAGTGAACGTGTTAAAAAATCAGCGTTATTATGTCTGAAAAGTTCCTTACTCGCCTTCAATAGGCATCGATTTCTTTGGTTTTGATTACAAAGATGTGAGCAGAACCGAGCGCATCAACATTCTTCCATTAACCAGCTTTTTTTATTCATTCAAAGAGTGGTATTGCTAAATCTCAAATGATTTTCCTTACTTTAGCACCTATTGTTGAGGATGCACAAGATTTCGCAATTACGGATATCGTTTCCAGCACTTAGCAAGATCTAAGACAAAAGGGTTCTTCTAGAACAGCTTCTGTTTCTCTCGAATGTTTCCGAAGAAGGATTCTCAGTCACACTTCTTCCGAAAAATTCCTTTTGTGTCGCCCATTTCGACATTCTCCAGCGAACCGGAACTGCTGATAAAAAGCTTCTAATATGTCGAGTGCCCACCAGAATGGTGGCATTGTCTCCCCCACTTCAACCTGTCCCGGTGCCAAGAGCGCCCGTTCCGATGGCCGGGGAGATTGCCCACACTTAGACAATGCCGCCAATTAGGGATGGGCGTGTGGTCGAGTGCCATTACCGGGTGCGGGCAGTTCGGTTCCTTACCACTTCTTCGTTGCTTTAATGGCATCAGATCGAGGATCAATTTTTTTTCTTGTACATCTTGGCCTCTTTGATGGGAGTGTCCTTTGAGTCTTCGCTCTTCTCATTTGCTGCCCATAAATCTACCGCTAACGAGGCATGTTTCATGTAATCAATCAAATCTCTTGTAGTTAACAGAGCATTTACCGACAAATACTCTTGGGCAGGCAGCAAGGCGACAGGTGGTTATAGGGACTTCTAGGAGATAGCGCGAGGCAACTGGTATATGAAGTGGTAAAAAAAACAATAAAAAAAACACTGCTGAATTGGATTGTTTGTAAAATTTAAATATACACAGACTTTTTTAATATATCCTTTTTATTATGGTTGTAATAGGTGAATTTATCGATTACAGTTACAGTGAATTGAGCATATGACTTGCATGTGTTTGTTGATAAATTTTTAAAAAATAGAACTACCTCAGCATATTATTTGAAAAAACAATCTCAACTAGAGTTTTATTTTTTCTTTAGTTCCAATTACCATTTCACATTCTCCCTATTTATATTTATTTATACATCTTGTTCAAATTTTCAATCGTTAATAAAATACTTTTTATTCATCAAAGAGAGATCAAATACATTTTTTAAAACTTGTAGTGGATCACACTTGATTTTTATACTGTTTTTTTCAAATATTAATTCATTTTTTAAATTTATTCAATTTTTAATAGAGTTTTAGCAGTTTGCAATGAAAATTGAAATCAACGGGCGGTAGCTCAGTCGATAAAATGCAAGGATTTCAGTATTTTTCACGTGAAGATGAAGAATGGGAGTTCAATTCTTGCGAAAATATCTTTTTTGATACTTAATAATTTTTTGACAGTTATTTAATAAAAAGTAACGAAAAAAAATTTCTGTGCTGACCCGAACAGCAATTTAATTTTAAAACTTTTTTAATATGGTATGTTGTATGGGAAGTACACATTTGGAGTTTATTGAAATTGCAAGAACATAAGTCCATAAAATTTTAATTATTTCCAACTTTTAAGACCTTTTTAAAGCAGAAAAAAATGGAAATTTTCTCTGTGCATAAGTTTAAGTGTAAAGATGAATGCTCAATGTTTGGAAACTGTAAAATGGTTGTCTGTGTAGAGGCCTGAGGTGGTGTTACGTTTATGTGTCAAAGAACAAGAAGAAAATGAAAAATGGCTGTAGATGCAGGGCTATGAGGCGGTGTCCCATTTATATGTATATAAGGATAGGAAGAAACTCCTTCCAAAATAAATTCTGTGAAGCCTAAAAAGGAGCTGGACATGAATCAAGAATTTGCAATCGAAATCTGCAAATTTTATCATTTCGTCCCGTTGCAAGAAGCAATACTATACTTCCAATCTCTCAGGGATTTAATGACGCAGCCTTTTTTGCAGTGAATTATCAAAGGTAAATGATACTCGGGGTGCATGAATCTTTATATATTTTACCTCAATCGTCTTTACCAGATGATTCTGGAGGGATGTCATTTTTATCCTTCCCCCATCTTTCGGTCCCTCTGTTTCAAAGAGTAACATAAACGCTCTGTTTCTTTTTCGAAAACGCCCTATTGGATTGATGATTTCAGATAATTTCATCTTCATTCTTCCCCCTGACCACCACCCACCACATAGTTATGCCTCTATTGTTTTTTGTTTCCACCGAAAACCACTGGTGATCTCAATTCATTATCCTAAGCATCAGATGATGCGTTCTTAAATACCAACTGCTAGAAAATTAACATACATAACAAAGTTTCGAGCACAAATACATATATCTGTTTACAAATTTTCGATCCTTAATGTTTTTCATACATGTTTCAAATGAGCCGATACTCCAAAGAGAAAAAAAAGAATGAATGAAAAACATTTACAAGATTGCTTCTGAAATTGAATAGAAAATGTTTATTTTCATTCTTCCAGTGATGTTTACTGTAAATTCAAACTGATATTTCGGTCAAAGATTATCTTTCGATGTTATTAGTATCGTTAGTATCTCAGCAGACCTAAGAATTGACAGTAAACAATAATGACCATTTGAAAACAATCCAAGATTATACATTTGAATGTTATAAATGTGTCGCTATTTATATAGATTTGTTGAGAAAAATAGTGTATTTATTTATTTAGTTATGGATGTTTTCTGTTTTCATGGAGGTTATTCTTTATATTCATTGTTAATGCCAATGATGTTTTATCTCTTATACTATTCCCAAAATTGCGCAATAAATTTCGAAAATTAAGCTTAGAATAAGAAACGCTTTCATCAGAACAAAATAAATAAAAACTTTTCGCTACTGTCACAGTTAATAAGTAATACATTTCTTTGAATGTATGAAATTAAACCCAAAATTTGTAACTTTTTGAAATATGAGTAAAAAACGTTTTATACGAAAACAATCTGGCAGTTTTTCCACTTGCTAAATTTTGTTCAAAATTCACCAAAATAGTCTCGTAAATAAGTAATTTGAATTTATATGTTACAACACGAAGTGATTTGTAATTTTTATAAGATACAAATTAAATTCAAAATTTGTAGTACAAATTGTATTTTTGAAACATAAGATTATACATTTGAAATGTAAATGATTAGTACAACTTTCGATATTATATGTTTAATTTTTAATCGATCGATTGATAAACGACAATTTCGCAATCTGACATTTTAATATCTTAATGGTCGCTCATAAAACAAGCATATGATTTATTTATACTCGTATGCGTACACTTGTGATTATCGTGTATGAAGTACTAAAAAAATAATATAATTATCGAAAAAATTCGAACTCAAGAATTTGATGATCTCTGTGATCAAAAACATACCTCTCTTAAATAAAAACAAGCAAATTTATAATATATAGTATTTTTATCTGTACGTCTGTTTAATACCAAATTTATAATTTTTTTTTTATAATTTTGAGTAAAATATATTCAGAGGAAATCTACCAACCTGGCTGTTTAAAAGTAAGTTAACGCTACACTATTTCGAAAACATTACTATTTTGTAAATCAAAAATGGTTGTATCTAAATTCAAGCAAACGCAAATTGTCAAATTTCGGAAAATGTAATATACTGTGAATGTAGCAGAATTATCATAGTGCCCTGAGAGATGTTTCAAGTTAATATTGAAAAAGTAATCCTAAAAGCTGCCTTAATAATATTTTGAAATATTTTCTTAAGCTATCTAACAAAAGTAATAGACTAGCTAATGATAAATATTTATTTTTTTAACGCCAAATGTAGAATTTGAAGATATTTATCGAAACACTGAAAATTATTTCAAACAAAACCTTTAATTTTTTTTAATTTGATAAAAATGTAACTTCAGTTTTAAGTACAATTCAGTTTTAACGTTGACCAAAAAGCAGAAAACAAAAATTTCTCCAAATTATAAAAATTTACTCAATCGCATTATTATTTGTTACGAAAAATTTTGAACATGCAAATTACATGCTATAGTAGTATATAGTTTGACAATTAAAATCGCCAAAATGGCGAAATTTTTCTTGGAGCTTTTGGGTCGTCATTATAAACGACAAGTACTTAAACTTCCTTTTAATGAGACTGCTACTCTTAGGAAAATGGTTTTAATTTCTCTTTCCAGTATATATATCAAAAGGAAAGCTTAAATAATTTATTTATTCAAAATAATTTTGTATTCTCTTTCCCACTATATTATATAAAAATTGAATGAAATGGCACTTGCATTGTATCCGTGATTGATATGTGCATTTTGATAGGTACATTTTATCATTATATTTAGTTATTTCACTTTGATTCAATGACTTTTTACTTTTGTTTATTTTTTACTAGCTGGTACCCGGCGCGTTGCCTCCGCAGAAGAAATAATTTTTTTATGTCATTTGAAATTGACTCATGTTGATCTTGCGACTCTGAAACGCGAAAATTTGCAAAAAGAAAACGATTTGTTTTATTACACTCTTGCCGTTTCTGTTTTTTTTTTTTTTTTTTTTTTTTTTTTGAAAAGCTCGAATAGCTGTCAGGTCAATTAAGTGACGAGCGTGTGAGAACATATTTTTTGTCGAAGCAATAAACACGATATGCATTTGTATAATCGAAGTATCGTTTGTAGATATAGTATCAATAGAGGTGGATGACTATGCGAAGTTGGCGACACAGAAAGAGAATATTAATATTATTGTCCCAAATCAAGTGGTGCTTTAAAAGGGGAATCGAGAGAAGAAATAAAACTACAATGGTTTGACAGAGGGTATATGTTCAAAAAAGGAAGGGTTACTTTCGACTTTATTCCTAATCCTGAAATTAAAATAAGGAGATACCATCCACTGATAAGATCCAAATAATATCTGGACATGGGAGATTTCTTGCCTGTTTCCAAAGATTTGAAAGAACACGGGAAAATAAATGCATCTGTGGAGAAATGGGTACGGTTTACCACTATTCAATGGAATGTATAGAGGTCTCAGAGTTAAGTAAGGACCTGAAGATTGTCAATAAAGATTTAAGTACAGTACTGATGGTACCAGGTCATCTCAAAACCCTGAAGGATATAACGTTAAAGATGGATAGTTTCATTCCAACTGTTTGAGAGAGTGCAGATAGAGAGAAAGACGGCTATTGATTACCCCGAAAGGGATGTTAGTTTGACTCATCAGTCAATGTAATACTTATTCAGCAGTCGACCACAACAAATCCTGTCGATACTGCTACATTCAGTGGTGGTGGGGTGGTCGGCTGTATGCAACAAGAAGTATCAATAGAGGTATAGTATCGAGATATAGTATTAATAAAGCCACCTCTGATTCTCCGTGCAAGACACCATGGAGAGTCAGTTGCTTTTGTAAGAAATAGACAGCCTTTGGTGATGCTTCGTAAAATTCGAAAAGGTATTTTACAAATCGATTTTAGTGTAATTTGGTATTCTCTGCATTTTAAAAATTCTAATTTATAATGGCCAAACACACAGCAAGCGAAAGAAGTATACTGTGAAACTAAAGCTCGAAATGACAAGTCTCATTTTGACAATTTGGACTCTGACAATATCGAATTTACAAAAGAATTAATAAATTGTATGCAAGAAAACTGTGTGGAATTGTTATAACGTGAAAATTATGAATTATATGCAAGAAAGTTTTTGATGAAATTAAAAAAAAAATTAAAATGTACCAAAAAATGTAAATTATACGCTGTACTATAATGGTTAAAAATGGTTACATTGTACCAAATGGTTAAAAATAAATTAAACAATGTTCCGGTGACAGAAATCACATTATAACAATTCCGCAATAAAAATAAAATCCCTTTTTACGAAGCAATATATATATACATAATATAAATCGTATTCCTAATGATAGAACTATTCATGCAACATCCGCTATTATAATGTATTGGTCTTTCTTATAAATTTTAATGAAAAAACATTTTAACATTAATGGAAAAAAAACTCTAATTCAATTTCTAATTAGGTCAACAAAGAAAAATCTCAGAGTTTGGCGACAAATTTGACTACCATTTAGCAACTTGGTGACGGATTTATCGGCCAAATGGAAACGATTAGAAAAATTTAATTAATAATTAATATTTTTTTTAAAAAATATATTAACATTGAGTGTCATTCCCTGCAAGTTTAAAAAATGAATTAGAACTTGAGGGGATGAATAAAATGTATTTTATTAACGAATAAAAGTTGGAACAAGAAATATAAATAAACATTTGTATACAGAGTGTGAAGTAATGGTAGGAATTGAAAAAGAATTTCTAAACATCCGTTGTGAGCCTTTAAAATAAACAGTCGAAATATATAAAGGGAAATGAAAACTTGCAGCCAAGCGTCTACATGATACACTGAAAGGTTAAATAAAAAGTACTTAATCATTTTGTCAACGAGTTGTCCACACAAGGATTTGTTATCATAATCGGCCGACTAAGGGGGGAAAAATAACTGAACAATCATTTTTCTAAGAAGTTTTGGTTAAATTCTCTGGAATCAAAGCAATTAATCTGGAATATCACCAAAATTCAGGTTAAACGTATGCGAGAAATATTTACGACAAGATATACTTAGTAAAGATAAAAAAGTTCTATTTTTCAAGATACCATAAAGAATCGCATTCTGCTGAGTAATAAAAAGGGATTATGAATTCCATGAAAAATATTTTCTGCGAAAGAGTATTCATGTTTCTGAGAAAATATTTTTAAAATGAAAAATATTTGTAACTTTGTCGCATCAATTCTTAAAATAGAAATGAAAATCCATGAACTATTTACATTTACGTAAATGAGTTCTTTGTAAAAGAGAACTCTAATATTTTTTTCAATCATTTCTTAACAAATTGAAATTCATCATATCTGCCGGGTATAAAAATCAGATGAAAAACACTTTTCTAAGGAAATATAAATATGTAAAAATTCTTTGAAATTTTTGGATGATTTCGCGGAAAACAGATTTTAATAAATAATTCAATTTCACTTTGCATGAATTTTTTTTCCTTCAGATAGTTGATATAAATATAAAATAATGAATTGGTGTAATTTAGGAATAGGAAAAATTTAATGAAATTGAATTTCACGTATTTATCTAATATTGTTTAGAAAACTAGAAACATTAAACATTTCATAACTTTTTTATAACAGAACTTTCATACTTATAACGTCAATAATTCAAATGTAAATTGTTTCGCACTGTTAATAGTAAGATGCTCAAATCTAATTATTATTTGGTCTGTAATAAAGTCCCATTCAAAAATACAAATCAGATCAAAACTCCAATTTCAAAAGCTAAAAAGAAACAATAATCCTCTAAGCGATATAAAAAAAATCATAATCTATAATGCATTATTCTACTTTATTTTAAATTTTCCGAAATTAAGTCCCATATTTATTTTGTAATAACGTTCCGTTATAAAATAGAAATCTGATAAACAAAAAACTCCAGTTCGAAAACTATGATTAGAAAACATAATCATAATCATAAACACTCCAATTTCAAAAGCTAAAAAGAAACAATAATCCTCTAAGCGATATAAAAAAATCATAATCTATAATGAATTATTCTACTTTATTTTAAATTTTGCGAAATTAAGTCCCATATTTATTTTGTAATAACGTTCCATTATAAAATAGAAATCTGATATAAAAAAAAACTCCAGTTCGAAAACTATGATTAGAAAACAATTGTCCTCTAAAAGATATTAAAAAATTCCTAATCTGTAATGCATTATTCTAATTTATTTTAAATGTTTGGAATTAAATCCCATGTTTGTTCTGTAATAAAGTTCGATTCTAAAATAGAAATCTGATAATAACTCTACTTCAAAAACTATGATTAGAAAACAATTGTCTTCTAAACGACATGAAAAAATCATAATCTGTAATACATTCTTTTAATTTATTATAAATGTTCCGAATTAAATATCATTTATCCAGCAATCTTAGAAAAGAATTCAAAACGTAAAAATTGTTTAACAAAGCGAAATCGCATCCGTTAAGAACTCCACACACAGAATCATAATTGGAAGGTGAATATCGTTCTTAACGATTTACCAAACGATAACTTTATTGCTGCTGGCGATTCTCTGATATCGGCTGCCAGACGTAACAAAAAATAAAGTCTATATTTTAATAAAAGCCCTTAAGTAACGATATCGTCTCCGCGTTGCCAATCTCGAGCTTCTAATTAAAATCGGCCGACGACGCCAACGAGGCTTGGCGCAAGTGAATGGGAGACCGGCGATAATGGCGATCATCTTTTCAACGTGCGTGTCGAGAATGATTATTAATGGACTGAGATCTATCAGGATTAGGGGTGGTGCTGACGGTGTGTTAGGGGTTGCTCTTTTTTTTTTCTTGTCTGCGATAAGTTAAAAGAAAGATGACCGAAAGTAATATATTTAGGAACTAAGAATTTTCCTTTCTCTTTCTGTTTTTTATTTTTCGGTATATCAAGTGTCCGAAGAGAAAGTCTTGTAATTGTAAATAAACTATCAAGTAAATTATCAAATGATTGATTTTCGCAATAATTGAAACGGCATTCTTCATCTTCGAG